>PVLD010003410.1:0-143289 GCA_004027595.1 Dinomys branickii
GGGCAGAGTGCGGCTTAGGCAGCAGCTGCCTTAGGATAGTTCCGATAGTTCGTACTGTAGAGACTGGAAGTGACCTTGGGAATGTCAGGGTGTAGTGTCCGGGGGACACCTTGAGTGTGTCTGGGAGCAGGAGAGAGATTTTTCCATTCATTTGCGATTTTGTTAGGCAAGTGCTTATTCCACTGAGCTATATCCTCAGCCATGTTTCCATTCATTTGCGATTTTAACCTAGATGTTTTCAATCCAAATTATGCCTGTTTTTTTTTTTTTGAGAAAGTGTCTCACTATGGAGTTCAAGCTGGACTTGAACTCACTTTGTAGCCCAAGCTGGTCTCTAACTCACATTTATCCTTCTGCTTCAGCCTCCTGAGTGCTAGGATTACAGGTGTGCGCCACCACACCCGGCTCCAATTATGACTTTTAAAAAGTCTGTGTGTTTTACATTCTCCTCCACCGACTTTCTCCTCAAAGATATGATTAATATTGTAACAAGTAAAAGTAAAACCCGTAGAGGGGCCCACACCTGTCATCCCACCATTTCAGGAGGCTGAGGCGGGAGAACTGCTAGGAGTTCAAGGCCAGACTGGGCTACACCGGGAGCCCCCAGACCCTGTCTCGAAAAAACCAACAGGAAAACACAGCCAAAATACAAAATAAAACCCATAACAGATGAGTAGGAGTAAAGCTTTCTTCCCCAGAGATAACCGGTGTGGACAGCCTGGTGTACTTTTCCACACTTTTCTGTCCATGCCCTTCTAAATAAACACAGGGAGCTCACAGAAATTTCATTTGCTTTGTTTTTAGGGGTTTTTTGAGACAGGGTCTCGCTATGCAGCTCAGGCTGGCCTTCAGCTCACTTTGTAGCCCAGGCTGGCCTGGAATGCAGAAACCTTCCTGCCTCAGCCTGGAGAGTGCTGGGATTACACACAGTGCCACCACATGGGCTTTCATGTTTTTAATAGTGATACAAACAACAGCCCGTAGAAACACTGTATTTCTAGAGATGGAAACACTTCACATTTCAGTAACTGTTGCTGGCTTGTGTAGGTGTCTGCAAGCACTGGTGTGAAGGCCAGAGTTGAATCTAGCACCTGCAGCATGCAAAGTGTGTGCTCTGCCAGTCAGCCACATCCCCAACCCATATTCCTGAAAGGCTGCAGTAAAACTGGAGGTGCTGATGCAGGCTGCAATTCCCACCCCTCTGAGAGGCTGAGGCAGGAGGATCCAAGTTCACACCCCTCTCCCCTCCTTATTAAAAAAAGCTTTATTTCCTTTTCTCCCTTCTATTCTTTTTTAAAAAATTCTTCCTTCTTTTCTCCCCCGCACCACCTTGCTCCCCTTCCCATTTGAACATTTTCTTCCCAGTTCCCGGTCTCTATTATAAAGTTTGGTCCTTGTTTACACTTTTGGTTTCTCACACATGAGAAACAGTGCGGTATTTGAATATGTGTGTCCTATTTCTTTTCATTGAAAAGTATGGCCTCAGCCAGGCGTGGTGGCGCACACCTGTAGTCCCAGCACTCAGGAGGCTGAGGCAGGAGGACTGTTGCAGTTTGAGACCAGCCTGGGCATGTACCACCACAGCCAGCTAGAGTTTTTAAAAAATATATTAATCTTTAACATTTTATCTGTCAATCATAATTTTTAAAAAACTAGGTTTTTTTTTTTAATCTTTGGGTTTTTTTGAGACAATATCACCCTACATAGTCCAGGCTGGCTTTGAACTCACTGTGTAGCCCAAACCGGCCTTGAACTTAGGGGGTAGCGGCATCCTCCTGCCTCAGCCCCTTGAATGATCTGCCATGTTTGTCCTCTTAGGGTTTCTTAATTTTTTGTAATTTCAGGGTTTTAACCCAGGGCTTGGCACTACTAGGCCAGCACTCTACATTGAGCTACAACTGAATGCTCTCAGCCAGCTTTTAGTTTGCTTGACTTTTTTTTTGGCGGTACTGGGGATCGAACTCAGGACCCTGCGCTTGCTAGGCAGGCGCTTATTCCACTAAGCTATATCCCCAGTTTGTTTGACTTTTTTTTGGGGGGGCACCAGGAATTCAACTCATGACTTCATGCTTGCCATTGCCAGGCAGGCGCTTATACTGCCGAGCTGTATCCGCAGCCCATAGTTTTACTGAAGCAAAAACAGAACCAGTTCCTGAAACACACACCAGTGAGCACAGATGTTAAATCAGTGCGCTGACACAGGGGCCAGTGTTTCATCACACGCTCGTAGGAAGTGTTGGACAAAGAGGAGCTGGGTGCTGTAGTGGACGGTAACAAAGCACATGCAGGACACTTGTCAGAATGCAGTGCAACTGAGATGAAGGCCCGGCAGTGGGAGGAAGTCACAAGAGGTGCGAGAGGCAAGGCTGCACAGTGCAGGCCTCAGGCGCAGTGCAGGGCAGAGCCCTGGCCTAGAGTCTGCAAGATGCAGGATTTGATCTTAGGCACCACCAGAGAGAAAGAGGGAGAGAGGGAAGGAGAGAGGGGAAGGAAGGAAGAGAGGAGGGAGGGAGAGAAGAAAGGAAGACAGGCAGGCAGGCAGGCCTACTTCAGGCAGAGAGCAGCCAGTTCAAAGGTCCTGGGGCAGCACTGGGATCAGTACCAATTTCTTAGAAGTCTATTCTGTTTCTGATAGAGAAGGCAGATTTACAAAGCATGTTTTGTTTTCTCCCCATCCAAAGTATGGGGGTTTTTGGGCAAGTTTATGGATTTATAATTTATATATAATAAAATTCACCATCTAGAAATGTCTCATCCAATTTTGTTTTTTGTCTTTTTGAGGCAGGGTCTCGCTATGCAGTTCAGGCTGGCCTTGAGCTCACTTTGTAGCCCAGGCTGGTCTCAAACTCACAAGGATCCTCCTGCTTCAGCCTCCTGCATGCTGGGATCACAGGCTTGCGCCACCACACCTGGCCATCCAATAAATTTTTAACAAATGTACACAGCCATGTAACTTCACATAGTAATGATGCAGATCTGTTCCTTCTTTCCTTTTTTCTTTTTACATGCTGGAGATTGAACCTAAGACATTGTATTGAGCTCCAGCCTTTTAATTTTTTATTTTGAGACAGAGTCTCACTAAATTGGCAGGGCTGAGCCCAAATTTTCAGTCCTCCTGCCTCAGCCTCCCAGGTAGCTGGGATTGCAGGCATACAAGCCACCTCACTCAGTTTTAATTTTTTTATAGAATGAAATATATTGATTGACTTTTCAAGTATTAACTCAAGCTCGAATTCCCGAGATGAATTCATGCTCTTAAGGATTTTTGTATCTATGTTCACAAAGATTACCTGGTGTGCAGCTTGTTATGTCTTTCTCATTTTAATATCAAAGTAAGGCTGTCCTGAAAAAATAGGTTGGCAAGTGTTGCCTCTTCTTGTGTTTTCTGGAGAAGTTGGCACAGAATTGATACTCCTTTCAAAATGTTTAGTAGAGCTGGGTGTGGTGCACGCCTGTAATCCCAGCACTCAGGAAGCTGAGGCAGGCGGATTGCTGTGAGTTTGAGGCCAGCCTAGGCTAAAAAGGAATTTCAAACCACTGCACCTAGCAGTATTCTTTAAATTTATTTTTAAAAATATATTGTTGCCCCAGCAGTTCTTATTTAAGCACACAGAAAACATGCAATGAGTTTGCCCATCCACCTTCTCGTCACTGTCAGGCCTGGGGACTGAGGACTCTGGCGGCCACATGGGACCCTCTTTCTACCCTGCTTTATGGTTCTTGGAGGAAACTGGGCCCCGTCAGTGTGGCAGGATTTGTGCCTCTTCGGCTCTGGAGATGCGACTTCAGGCCGGGAACTTGCAGACCCACCAAAGCGTGGTTTCATCTCCTGCCGCTCCACTGCCTGTGCTGGATGAGGAGATCTGGCCCTCCGAGCATCTCACACCTTGCGGACGGCCTGTGGCCCTGGAGATTGAGTCTAGAGGGGTTCACCGCTGAGCCACACCCCCAGCTCTTTTTATTGCTTTGAGACAGAGTTCACTAGGTTGCCCAGGCTGGCCTTGAACTTGCGATCTTCCTGTTTCAGCCTCCGGAGCAGCTGGGGTCACACGCGTGAGCCCAAGCGGCGGTGTTATGGTTGATACATTGTGTCAACTTGGGGAGTTATGGTTGATACATTGTGTCAACGGGGAGTCTGGAGGTTTAGCTGAGTAACTCAGCAGTTGTAGATCTTGGGGTGAAAAGGACATGTTGTTACCCTTCTGGGATGTTGTTTATTGTGTTAATTTGGGAAGTTTAAAAGGTTAACTATGTGATTCAGCAGGAAGCCAGGGTGCTTACTTTGTACACATCCTGAGCCTGCGGAAGAGGAGGGCATGGAGACTGTGTGAGAGCTACACGCCCCCTGGGTGGGGCAGGCTGTTTACAATGTAAGGGAGAAGAGGAGGCTGCTTGCAGCCATTCTTCCTTTTGGCTGGTTGGTTTTGCTGTGCTCTGCTGCCCTGAACAGTTTGCCCTCCGCCATGTGCCACTCTGCCTCAGAACCAGCGAAGTATGGACTGAAAGCTCCACAAACTGTAAGCTAAATAAACCTTTCCTTCCTTCATTTTGGGCGTTGGGTATTTTGTCTCAGCAACGAGAGAAAAGTAACCAAGACAGGCGGCTTCTCCACCAGTGTCACCGTCTTTTCCTTGCTTTCTGTTTGTGCCATTTTTTTTCCTCTCTTTTTTGTGTTTCCTTTTGGTTCAGATATTTTTTAAGGATTTCTTTAACTTCAACAGTTGGCCTATGAGTCGCACTTTTTAAAATCTGAACTGCTTATTATAGGCTAATTGTTATGGTTTGTTTCTCGATGTCGCCCAAAGCCTGATGCAGGCATGGGGGCGGGGCTTTTGAGAGGTGGCTGGATTTAGAGTCTGTGATTCACGATCCAGTGCTGGGGTGAAGGCTCTGAGTGCTACACCCACCCTAGGATAGGTACCCTGGCTTTACCTCACTTAGTTTTTGAGACAGAGCCTCACTGAATTGGCAGGGCTGAGCTCAAATTTCTTACTGCACACGCTATTAGGCACAGAAAGAAACTCTCCCAATCGGCTCTCCATCTCTCTCTCTCCCTTGTTGCTTTGCTACCTTCACCCACCATGAACAGTCGCCCTTCGCCCTGTGCCACTGTGCCTTGGAGCCAGCCGATTAAAGACTGAAACCTCCACAGATTGAGCTAAATAAACCTTGGCTCCTTTAACTTCAACCAGTGCGCATTTTGTCTCAGCAACAAGAGAAAAGTAACCATGACAGACTCTAAGGCACCAACAGAAGATACAGAAATAGAGCCGAAGAGATTTTTTTTTGGTAAGAAATTGCCTCACACGCATGAAGTCCCAAGATACCCAGTCGTCAAGCTGGAGACTGGGGAAGGTGAACGGCCTGGTGCTAGGCTGTGTCTGAGCCTGAAAGGCAGGAGGCTGGTGTCTCAGCGCAAAGACAGGCAGAGAGATCATCCACAGGGACCTGCGTAGATGGACGTCCTATCTATCAGGAAGGATAAATGTACGTCACAGGTGGGAAAATGACTGCACCTCAGTGACATAAACCTAAGTGAGAGAAGCCATCGCAGATATTTAAATATGGCGTAGTTTCTTTTCCACGAGAAACCCAGAGCATAAATAGCTCAGGAGCCAAATAAAAGATAAATAGTGGGATCTGAGTAACTGCTTTGAAGGTAACTATGTAATACAGCAACCACTGTTAATTTACTGTCACTTTGTTTTGAAATTGTGTTGTTTTTATTATTTTCATGTTGTTTACTTGTGTCTTCATTTTTGTTTTCTCTTTTTTTGGTTGTTTGTTTGTGTTTTTGTCTTTTTGAGACAGGGTCTTGCTATGCAGTTCAGGCTGGCCTTGAGCTCACTTCGTAGCCCAGGCTGATCTTGAACTCGCAACGATCCTCCTGCCTCAGCCTCCTGAGTGCTGAGATTACAGGCGTGCGCCACCATGCCCGGCTTTGTTTTCTGTTTAAAAAAAAAAAATTAAAAGATAAATAGTAGAAAACAGGAGTGGACTTCGCAGGGAGGGGAAGGAGAACTAGGAATGGGAGTGAGAGACAGGAAGCGAAGAAGAGTGAAAAGACCGCGGTGTGGAATGTGCACATGCCGGCTCCCCGTGGTGGTGGGTATGGCTGTTACATATCACAGGCGTGCGCTGTGGGGAGAGCCCGGTGGAGAGAATCTTCGGGTTCTGCTCAGGCCCGCAGCCCAGGAAGGACACCCGGAATTCACCGCCACATCGGAGATGCACAATTTGCATCTTTCACTCAGCACAATTCCTCTTCAAAGATGATGATACCAGACGCCGTGGGGCACACCTGTGATCCCAGCACTTGGGAGGCTGAGGCAGGAGGATCGCTGTGAGTTCAAGGCCAGCCTGGGCTACATAGCGAGAACTTGTTCTCAAAAATAAAAGCAAAAGGGCTGGAGGTACAGCTCAGTGGGCTAAGTGCTTGCCGCTGAGCTCTAGGGCCCTGAGTTCGATCCCCGGTCCCGGAAAAAAAAAAATAAAAAAATAAAAAAAAAATAAAAGCAAAAATAAAGGGCACAGCTCAGGAACAGCCAAATGCAAGAGGAGCTCGAGGCAAGGTCGCAAGCGTGGTGTGTTCAGGACCCTGGTAGCACTCGGGCCGCAGCCTGGGCCTTGCTGAGGCTCCAGCACATGCATGTGAGAAGCTCTTGGCTGACCCTGACCAGTCACAGTTACAAATCCCCAGTCCAGACCTCTGCTCATCTCGGGGGTCTGTGAGGTATGGGGAGTCCCTGGCCTGGCCACCGTCACCTCAACAGCCAGCAGAAGACGCTCTTACTGCTGCGGAAATACTCAGGGTCTCAGGCTGCCAGGAACTGGGGACAAAACCCAAAATGCACGATTTATACTAAAATAGGGGCCTCAGTGTATGGGACCGCAGCATTACATCATCCCACGGGCATCATTCAGAGCTTCTAGGGGTGGTTGGTTTGGCTTGGTTTGTTGTTTGTTTGTTTGTTTTTGAGACAGGTTCTTGCTATGTAGTTCAGGCTCACTATGAGCTCACTATGGAGCCCAGGCTGGCCTTGAGGTCACTATGTAACCTAGGGTGGTCTCAAACTTGCAGCGATTCTCCTGCATCAGCCTCCCGAGTGCTGGGATTACAGGCATGTGCCATCACCCCCAGCTATTCTAGTTTTAAAATGAGGACAGATTGAAAGACAGAAAAACTGGAGACAATTACCTTCTCTAAATTCATCTTATGCAATGAAATTTTTTCTGGAGACAGGGTCTCACTATGTAGTTCTGGCTAGCCTTGAACTATGTAGCCTAGGCTGGCCTAGAACTCACAGTGTTGTCCTGCCTCAACCTCCTGAGTGCTAGGCTGCCAGGCATGTGCCACCGTGTCCGGCCAAACAACAGTATTCAACCCAACTCACATTCTTTCTGGATCAGTTTCTAGTTCCCTGTGTGGTGATGGTGCCTTCTGACCTTTGAAGGAGAATGAGGTTGTGTATTCTGGGTTATTCTTTACAAATAAGCCCCCGTGGCATGGAGTCTCCAGGCGTTTTCCTGCCTAGCCCAAGTTGAGCAAGACGGGCCTGGGTGCCGGGTGGGCATCAGGCTCTCACCAAGCATCTGCAGAGCACAGGCGTTAGCTGGGCCTGCTTGAGATCACACAGACGCACAGAGGGGTTAGAAAGCTTCACTCATCACACAATGAGGCTTTCTGTGCAGAGCCAGGCAAGGTGCCAAGCAGGTCCCACAATGGCTTGAGATAGCTGGCCGTGGTTGTACACATCTGCAATCCCAGCACTTGGGAGGCTGAGGCAGGAGGCTCACCATGAGTTTGAGGTCATCCTGGGCTACAGAGTGAGTTCAAGGTCAGTTGGAACTACATAGTGAGACCTTGTCTCAAAACAAAACAAAAAAGAGCTCAAGAGCAAGGAGGAGGGCCAGGGATATACTTCATCCTGTCAAGCCTGAGGTCATGAGTTCGATTCCCGGTACCAAAGGAAAAAAAAAAGAGCAAGGAGGAGTTGGATGTGGCTGCGCACACCTATAATCCCAGCACTTGGGAGGCTGAGGCAGGAGGATCCTTGTGAGTTGGAGACCAGCCTGGGCTACAAAGTGAGCTCAAGGCCTGCCTGAACTGCGTTAGTAAGACCCTGTCTCAAAAAGACCAAAAAAACCCCAACAAAACAAAACAAAACAAAAAAACCGAGGCGGGTGCGCAGCCTTGGGTTTCACTGTTAGAGACTAGACCAGGCTAGAGTGAAAGTCTGATCTGCAGGCCAGGGTTTGCATGATTTGAATTTCCCAGCTGGTGCCAAGGTAGGAAACAGCCTGGCTTTCTTATTCAGTAAGTGAGAAAGAAGTAGGAAGGCTTCAAACTCGGTGGTACAGAACTCTAATCCCAGCACTCTGTCAGGCTGAGGCAGGAGGACTGCAAGTTGAAATCCAGCCTGGACAACTCAGTGACTTAGTAAGACTGTCTCATGGTGAGATAATGAAAAGCAGGCATGGTGACTCACATCTGTGGTCACAGCATTCGAGAGGCAGAGGCAGGAGGATCACTGTGAGTCTGAGGCCAACCTCTGCTACATAATGAGTTCAAGGCCAGCCTGAACCACCTAGCAACACCGTGTCTCAAAAAATAAAAAGAAAAAGTTAAAAAAAAGGACGGAGGTGCTCATGGGAAAACCTTGGGTAACACAAATACAGATTCTCACACACACAGGCACTGTCAGCAGTCAGATATATATATATATATTAAAAAAAAAAAGCTGGGTGTGGTGGCACACACCTGTAATCCCAGCACTCAGGAGGCTGAGGCAGGAGGATTGTTGTGAGTTTGAGGCCAGCCTGGGCTACAAAATGAGCACAAAGCCAGCCTGAACTGCATAGCGAGACCCTGTCTCAAAAACAAAAAAAAAAAAAAAAAAAGATATTAAAAATGGACTCCAATACTTTATTACACTGGTTAATAAAATTGAAATAATTATCTTGTGATTTTTTTCCCGTTTTAATCTTGGTGTTTCTCATCACTAACTATAAGGTATAAAGTTTGGCATCAACGCTTTAAAAAGAATGTTGTGCCCTTCCCAGTGCAGGATATCATGCGATGTAAGATGCTAACATGTTCCTCACTTTCATAGTTTAAAGGTATTTTCATGGGGGAAGGAAGTTTAAGCTATGTCTTGTCATGTAAAGATGTTACTCATTGTCTTTTGGCTCTTACAGTTTATAGGAGGTCTGATGTGATCTTCTTTGTGCGTCTAGGTAATGTGTTTATTTTTCTCCAGGTATGCTAAGATTTCCAACAATTTGATTATGACGGGTCTTGGTTTGGTTATCTCAAAAAGCATTTTTTTTTTGGTACTGGGAATTGAACTCAGGACCTTGTGCTTGCCAGGGAGGGGCCTGTGTCCCTGAGCTATATCCCCAGCCCTGACATTTTATTTTCTTGTGTATGTGTGTGTGTTTGTATTAGTTTAGATTTTCTGTCACTGAGATGTAAGACCCACCATCTACAACTTCAAGGAGGCAATGTTGAACGTGACTCACACTTCCAGGAGATTCAGCCCATGTCAGCTGGTCCAAGACAAATACATCACGGAGGAAGGACAGGGAAGAGCAGAACTGCTAGTGCGTGGGGGCTGGAAGCAGAGCGGGTGCAGCATCAGAGAAGAAGCCGGACGAAGGCAGTCTCAGGCTGACGCCTCCATGACCCACCCAGACACACCCAGAAATGTGCTTCCCCTGGCTAGTTCCCAAGCCAAACAAGTTGACACAATCAAGCGTAACCATTAAAGTCTGTTATTTTGTATGTTTGTTTGCTTTTCACTTGTTGTTGATTTTGTTTTGTTTGAGACAGTCTTATTACATAGTCCAGGCTGGCCTTGAATTCACTCTGTACCCCAGACCAGCCTCAAACTCATAGCAATCCTCCTGCCTCAGCCTCCTGAGCGCTGGGATTACAGACGTGCATCACCACCCCTAGCTATTCCAGATTTAAAATGAAGACAGATTGAAGGAGAGAAAAACTGGAGACAATTATACTTTCTCTAAATAGATCTGATATAATGAATTTTCAGTTGTTGAAGTCCCTGCTTTAATCTACAGTGGTCTGTGTGAACAACTTTATTTTTTCCAGTACTGAAGATGGAACCCAGGGGTACCCCATCACCGAGCTGCCCCCCCCTTACCCTTTGCACATTTTATTTTAAGACAGAGTCTTACTAAGTTGCCCGGGCTGCTCTCGAAATTGCAGTCCTCCTGCCCCAGCCTCCAGAGTGGCTGAGGTTACAAGCACGTGCCACTCACTGATCCTGGCTGTGTATAAACTATTTCAATGGGGAGCAACAAACCCACAGGTCCACAATTTGTTACGCCAGGGGGAAGTATCATTTTATTTATTTATTTATTTATTTTTTGTCTTTCTGAGACAGGGTCTCACTCTGCGGGTCAGGCTGGCCTTGAGCTCACTCTGTAGCCCAGGCTGGCCTTGAACTCACAAGGATCCTCCTGCCTCAGCCTTGCGAGTGCTGGGCTTACAGGCGGGCACCACCACGCCCGGCTACATTTTTAAACTTGTTTTTTATTTCGTGTTCACATCAGAGTTCATGCTCAATATGGGCTCTGCCACCACACACAATGGCAATTGCTATTTTTTCAAGTTTGCCAACCCTCTCTGTGGTGTTTAGTGTGCTTTCATTTTTAGATCATATACTTTTTATGTCTTCAAATTCTGTTTTGGATCTTTTAGAAGTCTTCCTTTTCAGCTGGGCGTGGTAGGCGCACACCTGTAATCTCAGCACTTAGGAGGCTGAGGCAGGAGGACCGCTGCAAGTCTGAGGCCATCCTGGGCTACAAAGTGAGCTCAAGGCCAGCCTGAACTGCATCATGAGACCCTGTCTTAAAAAGACAAAAAAGGGGGTGGAAAAGTCTTCCTTTTCATTTCTCATAATATTTACGTTTTCTTTACCCTCTTAAGCATATTTATAAGATTTATAAAGGCTGGTTGTTCTGATGTCCTTATGTATTAATTTCAGCATCTCTAAATTTGGTGTCTATTTCTACCTCTTGATTTCTTTTCAGGCTCTGCGTAAGTTTTTTCCTATTTGACTACCTGATTAAAAATATTTTGAGGTGAGGGTCTCACTATGCTGTCCAAACTGGCCTTGAACTTCTGGGCTCAAGCACTCACCCTGCCTCAGCCTCCTGAGTAGCTGGAACTGCAGGTGTGCACCACCGTGCCCAACCACCCGCCGCACTTGTGTGTTTGGGTGGTTGCATGCCAGGTGCCGTTCTGGGCTTCTCAGGAACGTTGGGCTTGCTTCTGACGGGTAACTGGGTACGTGTGACTGGTTCTCCTTTCTCTGAAGCTTCCCTAGGGCCGATCCCCATCAGCCTGAGTCTAGAGCTAACTCTAGTGGGTCTCTGCAGGCTGCCCGGTACCTGCACGTTCTCACGTCTCTCTCCTCTGGCTAATGCGGCAGTGCGTAAGCGCCAAGAACCAAGAGTCGTTCAGTCTGCTGCAGGCGCCCCCCCCCTTCTTATCTGGAGCTCAGTCTCACAAATTCCAGCAGCCTTGTCCTTGAATCCTAACCTGTCCTGCTTGAATCCTAACCTCGCCTCCTGAACTCAAGGAGCCCTTGGCCTTGCTTCGGGCATCCACACAGCACCCGCTTCCTCGCGCCGGACGGTGAGCCTGAGCCGGGAGCTTCTGAAATTCAGCTCTGTAGTTCTCTCCTCGCAGAGATCAGTCTTTCGATACCACTGTCCGCCGAAAGCAGCTGCTTCCTACATTCGTTCAGTTTTCTGTGAGGTGCGTGGGCGGTGCTGCCCATCTCTGGAGCAGTTTGTCCTCGGTGCGCAGGGTGCACGAAGGGATGTCCTCGCCAACCCTCTGAAAACACAGGGCCGCAATCTCGTCCTGCCCTGCGCATTCTGAATACTGAATGGTCCCGCCCACGCGTCTGGCTCGGTGTTATTGAGTGTATGGTTAGATAACCATGGGAATAAAATTCTTTTTTTTCTTTTTGGTATGGGGAGTTGAACTCAGGGCCTTATGCTTGCCAGGCAGGCACTTGTGCCGCTGAGCTATATCCCCAGCCCTGAATAAAATTCTTTTTTTGCAATTTAATTGGTTTGAAAAAGATGTGGACTCAGCATGAAAGGGAGCTTCCCAGGGGGCTCCACCTTCTCTTCTGAGACAAGGTCTCGAAATGCATCCCAGGCTGGCCTCAAACCCTCAGTGGTAGAGACTCTCCTGTCCCAGCCTCCCAAGTATGGGGAATACAGGCATGCCCTGCCATGCCCAGCTTTCCCAAGGAACCCTTTGCCAAGTCAGGGAGAAAAGAGGTCCGGGCATTGAAGAAACAGGATGTGGCTCGAGTAGAGGAGGGGTGGGGCTGTGGGGTGGGTTTGGAAAGCCAGGCAGAGGCCTGATCATGCAGCCCTTGGAGGCCAGAGCAGGGCATTTGATTTGGTTTGGTTTGGCTTTTGTTGTTCGTTTTGTGCTGAGGGCCGAAGCAGAGGCTTATGCGTGATAACCAAGCACTCCACACCGATCTATGGTTCCTACTCTTTCCTAAATTCCATTTTGAGACAGGGTTTCCCTAGTTCCCCAGGCTGGGCTCGAACTTGTAATCATCCTGATGCAGCCTCTCATGCAGCAAGGATCCCTGCTGGCTTGGAGTGGGGCTTTTTGTGGGTGTGGCAGGAGGTCACTGAGAGGTCAGGCCTGTGGGCAGCACAATCGATCGGATTGTGAAGATCACTTCATTCTACCAATAATGAATTCTAGTGGATGGAAACAGAAATACACTGTTTAGGAAGCTGCCGTGATGGTCAACCTGGATAAACAGTGGCTTGAACGAAGGTAGCGGAATAGAAGCAGACTGAAGTGCTGGACAGTGGTGACGAATGCCTGTAATCCCAGCACTCGGGAGGCTGAGGCAGGAGGATCACTGTGAATTCAAGGTCAGCCTGGACTACATATTGAGACCCTGTCTCAAAAAACAAAACCGAACCCTAACCTAGGTAATTTCTTTCTACCCCTTTCTTTACAAACTTTAAAAAGGCTGATTATTATCATCCTGTGCCTGGGATCATGACATAAGTCTACTGAATTCACTTATGTTACGATTTTCCCAAGTGAGCAGGAGACATTTGCCTACAGCTATCCTGGCATCATCTGGGGTTGCTGCTTCGTTATAATAGCACAACAGAACCTCCACTGCACCAGGGTTGCAGCCCAGCCATACAGTGCTTACCCAGCATGTGGGAATCCCAGCCCTGCAAAAAAACCCAGAAACCAAAAATCCTAAATCTCCCTTCCTCGCGGGTAAGCAGGGGAAATCAGCGCAGGGCCTGGCGCACAGAAAGTGCTCAGAACATGTTTCCAACTAGGTCACCTGTGGCTTTCTAAACTGTCAATGCTGTTTCGCAGCGGGAGCCTGAAAGCGGTTTAGCCGCAGCAGAGCTGGGGGTGGCCAGGAATCTCGGCAGGGTTCGCCCTGGCCCGCGTTATCTCTGGCCGACACTAGAGGGCGCTCGGCGCTCAGGAGCCGCGCGTCTCCAGGTCCTGCGTCTGCAGCCAGGGCGCGCGAGTCGCGCTGCCGGAACCGAACTCTGGGTCTAGGGATTCGCGGTGACAAAGCAGCTTCAGGCTGAACTCTGGAACTAAGGACTTCGGCAAAAACAGGAAGGAACAGCGCGTGGCCGTCTAGACTAGGAATACGACGCCGCTGGCCCCTCAGCCATGGTCCTCCTGCCGGCCGTGGCCTGGACAGGGGCAGGGTCTCGGGCATCTGCGAGTTGCAGGGCCTGAGGCACAGGGTCGGGCGACCGGCGTGGGGGGGTCCAGGATCGCAGGTGGCCGTGCCTGCGGGGACGCCGCTGGGCCCCGGGGTCTGGGAATGGCTGCCTTCATTCAGGGCTTTGGGCCCGCGTGGTGCTGCGAGGCTGAGGCAGGAGGATCTCTGTAAAGTAGAGACCAGCCTGGACAATATCTCAAAAACAAACAAACAGAATAACTGATGGTATTGAGATTCTCTTCTGGGTTTATACTTATTAATTTATTTATGTCATTTAAATGCTACACATACGCACCAATCACCTGTTCCGTAAGCACAACTAAAGACAGTAACGTAACAGCAGCAGCAACAGGCTCGTGTCTGGAATGGGAAAAATAGAAAAGGTTAACCCAGCCACTCTGAGGCTGAGGCAGGAGGATCAAAAGTTCTAGGCCAGCCTCGGGTTAAGTTAGCCAGATCCTGTCACAGAGAGAGAGAGAAAGTGTGCAGGCAGAGTGGTGGCTCAGTGCCAGCCTAGTTTCAATCCCCGGTACTGAGAAAGGGCAAAGGTTAACGTTAAAACTGATATTCTGTAGCCACAACAAATTTTCCTTGTGTCTTTTCTGAGACAGGGTCTCGCTCTGCAGTTCAGGCTGGCCCTGAGCTCACTTTGTAGCCCAGGCTGGCCTCAAACTCACAGCGGTCCTCCTGCCTCAGCCTCCAGAGTGCCGGGATGATAGGCGTGCGCCACAGTAATCTTGGAAAAGAATGAAGTCACAGAGCTTGTCCCCAGTGGTCCTGGGGCAAAGACAGATGTAGAAGGCTGTGGAATGGAGCAGTGGTGGCCAACCTGTGGCACGCGGGCCACTCGGGCTGTTTGTTTCACTGGAAGCTCTAAAAGGTTTGCCGTCACTGGTGTGGAGGCTGCGGAGGTAAACCTGTGCGTCTGTGGTCACAGTGTCGGGACTACTCCATGAAGAGAATATTTTTTCTACAAGCAGGGCTGTGGCAATCAGATGCCCCCAGCAAAAGGGTCAACTTAGGGTCCTCTCTCCCATCACTTACAAAATTAATTCAAAATGGATCAAAGTCCTAAATATAAGAACTGAAAGTATAAAACTGCTAGAGGGAAACATGAGGCCCAGCATGGTGGTGCACGCCTGTAATCCCAGCACTCGGGAGGCTGAGGCAGGAGGCTCACCATGAGTTTGAGGGCAGCCTGGGCTACATAGTGAGTTCAAAGCCAGCCTAAGCTGCACAGTAACACCCTATCTCAAAAAGACCAAGAAAGAAAAAAAAAAACCCACAAGATAGTGATTCACTCCAACAAGCATGGCTGTAATCAAAACTGTAGCACTCAGGAGGCTGAGGCAGGAAGATGGCTGAAAATTCGAGGCCTGCCTAGGCTCCATAGTGAGTCCAGGCCACCATGAACTAAATGGTGAGACACTCTCAAAAAACAAAAATTAGAGCCAAAATTGTACTCTTAGGAACACACCCCGTTCCTGCATGCATGGTCATGGCAGTGTTATACATCACAGATGAAAAGTGGCGATTGTTGAAGCCAGGCGTGGTGGTGCATGCCTGTAATCCCAGCTCTCAGGAGGCTGAGGCAGGAGGATCATTGTGAGTTCTAGGCCAGCCTGGGCTACAAAGTGAGCTCAAGGCCAACCTGAACTGCATAGCGAGATCCTGTCTCAAAAAAGAAAAAAAAGAAAAATGGTGATTGTTCCAGTGTCTAAGCAATCTATAACTGAATAAACAAAATGCTGTCTCCCCATGGGAATGGAATATTATTCTACAAAGAAAAGGAGGTACTGATATACCTAACAGCGTGGGTGAACGTGGTGAAAGAAGCCAGTTGCAAACAGGCATATACATTGCACATTCAGATGGGCAAATCTGTTGAGATTTGTGGTTGACTGGCTAGGGCGGAGACAGGGCTTCTTTCTGGATGACGAAAACATCCTAGAGTCCATACACACCCATGTTTACAGCAGTGCAGTGCATAAGAGCTGAATCTTGGAAATGGCCTGTATGTCCATCAGCAGAGGAACAGGTAAAGAAAATATGGCATTCACACACAGTGGAGTACTACTGTGCCATAAAGAAGGAGAAACTTGAGGCACATGTGGGACAATGGGTGCGCCTTGAGACCACAATGTTAAGCAAAGTAAGTCGACACACAAGCTTAAATTGCATAGTTTCTCTTCTGTGAGAAACCCGAATATAAGTAAAGAGCAAAATAAAAAAAATAGACAAGGGAAGTAGGGAGAGGGGAAGAGAGGGGGACGGGAGGGCAAGAAAGGAATTCAGATGTGTTAAATACACGCACTGACTGCACGCAGGACTGTACACACTGCGTTTCTCCAGTAAGAAATAAAAACTGGCAAGGGGGATCCTAGAATTAAATGGTGGCGATAGCAGAACCATCTCGTGAATATACTAAAAACCACTGAATCAAGCTCTGTGAGGCGGCACACGCCTGTTACCCCAGCATCCAGGAGGCTGAGGCAGGAAGATCACCTCGAGGCCAGCCTGGGCTACATTGTGAGATCCTGTCTCAAGAAGCCAAGGGATCACACAGCTTAGAAAGGTAAACTTTGCGGGATGTGACTTGTATGTCTCTATGCTGTTCCCCATTCTGAAGGACCCGGAGCTTTTGTGTATGTGTCTTGTTTTGGTGTCCGTGGGCTCAGGTTCAACGCTCCTCAGTCCTCACCGTTAGAGGGTGGGCTCCGTGGCGGAGCGTTTGTCCCTCGTGCCCAGGGCCCTGACTTCAGCATCATGCATCACATAAATGAACAAATAAAGAGGCAAAGAGATTTCTTGAAAACCCGAATCCAAGTTTGGGAGTGGCGGTGGTGGTTGTTGTTTCGTCTTGTTTTTTGTTTGTTTTTGGTAGGATTTTAATTAATTTAGTTTTTACTTATTTATCTATTTTTGGTACTGGGGATCAAACTCAGGACCTTGTGCTCACCAGGCAGGCGCTGTGCACTGAGCTATGTCCCTGGGCCTTTACTTTTTATTTTATTTTATTTTTTACCTTTTATTTTAGAGGCAAAAATAGAACAAAATTCCAAAACAAGGTAATAGGAAGGTAACGGTGGTTAATACATTGTGTATTACTATCTTTAGTTACTCAGAGTACAAGAAATAGGCATTTAATTGTTTTTTGAGACAGGGTCTTGCTGTGTAGTTCAGTCTGGCCTTGAACTCAATGTGATCCTCTTGCCTCAGCCTCCTGAGTACTGGAATTACAGGTGTGCACCCCCATGCCCAGCTTCTAATTCCTTTAAAGTAGCATTAATAAACCACATGCATGTTACCCTTAGTAACAGTTTATGAAAAATAATTGTATCTCCCCTCAAAACAGAAGAGCGCCAATGTGCGTTTTTGCAGATCCCTTCAATGTCTGCCTTAACAGAAAACAGGAAGATTCTGTTTCTATAACTGGAAAGCGGAGAGCATTTTAACAGATGCTTCAAGTCATTGTGCATACCTTTCTTTTTTCCTTTTTTTCTGTTTTAAGACAGGGCCTTGCTATGCAGTTCAGGCTCACTTTGTAGCCCAGGCTAGTCTCAAACTCGCAAAAATCCTCCCGCCTCAGCCTCCCAAGTGGATTACAGGCGTATGCCACCATACCCAGCCAACTGTGCATATCTTTCTAGCACAACAAAACTGGATTTGTGGTTGGGTTTTTTGTTTTTTGTGGGTTTTTTTTTTTTTTTTTTTGGTCTTTTGAGACAGAGTCTCGCTATGCAGTTCAAACTGGCCTTGAGCTCACTTGGTAGCCCAGGCTGGTCTTGAACTTGTAACAATCCTCCTGCCTCAGCCTCTGAGTGCTGGGGTTACAGGCATGTATCACCATGCTCGGCTTGTGGTTGGTTCTTAAGGGTTTATTGTAGTCTAAACCTGAAACCAAATCAATTCACTTTTTTTTTTTTTCCGGTACCGGAGATTGAACTCAGGACCTTGCACTTGCCAAGAAAGCTCTTGTCACTGAGCTGTATCCCTGGCCCTCACTTTTCATTCTGCATTACATTAATATGTATTGGTCTGCAGCTGGGCATGGTGGTGCACGCCTTTAATCTCAGGAGGCTGAGACAGCAGGATCGACATGAGTTGGAGGACAGCCTGAACCGCATTGGAAGACCCCGTCTCAAAACCAAAAGGAAAGAAAAATTTGCCAAATACACTAGAATTACCAGAACTTCCCTCTATCCGTCATCCTTGCATATAAAAATAACATTTTCTGAAAGAAGCACCTAAGCCGAGCATGGTGGGCGCATGGTGGCACACACTTGTCATCCCAGCACTCAGGAGGCTGAGGCAGGAGGATCGATGCAAGCTCAAGGCCAGCCTGGGCTACATGGTGAGTTCAAAGCCAGCCTGGGCTACATAGGGAGACTCTGTCTCAAGAAGGAGAAGGAGGAGGAGGAGGAAGCTGCTACAGTTTGACTCACAACAGAAATGACAACACGGCGCTTTTCCCCAGGACAATCAGGGCACGTTGGCAGTGTGGGAAGTGCGAGTGCAGGCTTCTGACTTCCGGCATCCAGGCTGATGGTAATAAAGTTACTCGCAGTTTCGCCGGTGCAGGCTACACGTCCACGCAGCTGGCGTCAGCACTGCCCCACGTTCACTGTGCGCACGGGATGTCCGGAGACGCAATGAGGAGGAGGACAGTTCAGTGTGGTGGCAGCTCTGAAGGTCATCACCAAGGGCGTCAGTATTTGATTCCCCAGATGCCCAGGATGAGTCTGGTGTTTTCCCCAGGAGGCTGCGACCAGGCTTTGAGAACCGATGCTTCCCTCCCTCCCTTCCTTCCAACATCTGAATGGAGCACCTTGTGCGTGCCAGGCCCTGGTGTAAACCCTAGGGACACAGCAAGAAAAAAGACAGGGCCATACTCATAGAGCTGGCATTGTTTGTCTGTTTTTGAGACAAGGTCTTGCTGTTTAGCCCAGGCTGGCCTGGAACTCAACAGTGGTCCTCCTGCCTCAGCCTCCTGAGTGCTGGGATTACATACCTGGCAGAGAACTGGCATTCTTCCAGGGAGGCAGGAGATAAACGTGTGCACCCACAGACCACACAAGAAATGTACAAATGGCGATGCCAGAAAAGTGAAAAAAGATCACAGGGTGAGATAGGAGATTAGGGCATGGGAGAGCTGGCTGGGGAAGTGGGCCTGACCTGTTCATTACCAGATCCCTAACAAATGCTCAGAACAGTTCCCAAAGCCCTCCACCTAGACTTCGCTTTTCAATAAGGTCCTGGGCCTGGCCTGACCAAGACGTGCGATCCCAGCCCTGCCTTTCAAGACCAGGATGTATTAGTTCTCACAGGTTTTCTCCAGATTTGGACAACATGTAAGGACACTGAGGCAGCATTAAAAAAACTTAAACATAGTCACTGTAAGTCCCAAAATTGTAAACTTAGATGTACAACCTAAAGGACTGAAAAATATATCTTTATGTAAAAACTATTTATATACCTGCAGTTTTTTTTTTTTTTTTTTGAGACAGGGTCTCACTGTGCAGTTCAGGCTGGCCTTGAACTCACTTTGTAGCCCAGGCTGGTCTGGAACTCACAACAATGCTCCTGCCTCAGCCTCCCAAGTGCTGAGATTACAGGCGTGTGCCACCACACCCGGCAAAAACCTATTTATACAAGGCTGGGGATATAGCTCAGTGGCATAAGTGCCTGCCTGGCAAGTGCAAGGTCCTGTGTTTGATTCCTGGTACCGCAAAAAAACAAAAAAAACTATTTATGTAAAAACTCTCAGCAGCATTGTATGTAACTGACGAAAAGTGGAAATAACCCAAGTATCTATCAATCCATGAGTGAATAAACAAAATGTGGTAAGTGTACAAATGTAGTAAGGAGTCACCCCAAATCCGCTAAGGTTTAATTGGCGAGCCACTTTTTAAAAAAATTTAATTTTATTCTTTGAGACAGAGTCTCGCTATAATAGTTCAGGCTAAACTGAACTTAAACTCATGGCAATCCTCCTGTCTCAGCCTCCCAAGTGCTAGGATGACAGGCGTGCGCCACCACGGCCGGCAGAGTGAGCCACTTCTAGGAGCTACCTGACTGATCAGAGCGGGGTGCTGAGGAGGACAACAGGCCTCTCGGGGATGACCTCTCCAAGGAGAGGCTTCACTGATGGTGCAGAGGAGACAGCAGTGGCGTCCCTGTCCCCATGTGAGCACAGGTGTGCAAAGGATGACCCCTCCCGCACCCACCGTGCACAGAAACCCCATTTCTGCTGCGCCCACGGTAGGAGGAATGCATAATAATGGTAAACTGGGCAAGAAGGTCGGACCCTCTGTTCTGAGGCCAGCTGCCCAGGAGGTGAATGCCTTTACCGCTCAGAGCCTCGAGGAGCCGATCCACTCCGGCCCTGTCCTCCTGGATTCCATCTATCTGCATGGAAACTGATTGACGGTTGGATTTGCAGTACTGGAGGTTAAACTCAAGCCAGCCCGGTGTAGGATGCCAGAGACCTCGCTGCTCCCCACACACACCTCTCTCCCAGTTGCTACCGGCTGGTCCCTGTTGTTTACCAACTTCTGGTTTTCTGTAGGCCAGGGTCTTGGTGACCTCCTAGTCTGGGGTCCAGAGAGCCAGCCCACGTTTGGACGGAACTGCAAATAGGTTTCTTGCAGGTTGCTCCTCCCACATTTCTTTTATATGAAGACATACAGCCTGGCGCAGATCCACGCACTTGTAATCCTAGTGCTCTGGGAGGCTGAGGCAGGAGGGTTGCACGTTTGAGTACAGCCTGGACAACTTAGGAACTTAAGGAAACCCTGTTTTAAAATATAAAAAGATCTGGGGATGTAGCTCAGTGCAAAAATCCTGGGTTCAATCCCCTGTGAAGCTAAACCACCCAAATGCAAAGGGGCAAAGGCTGCCCGGAGCTGCGGCACCTGTGTCCGCGGAGGCCGGCAGGGGGCAGTGTTGGCTACGGTGAGCCGGACGCCGCTCCGCTGGGGTTGGCTCCCGCGCTGGGTCTGGACCTGGGCCCCGGCTGTGACCCGGTCCTCACCCCTGGGCGCCACGCCGGTCCTTCTGGTCCCTGCAGGCTGCCCCCACCCCAGCACCAGGCCCGCAGCCCCAGGAAGCACACACGGTAGGACGGCTCCGGGCAAGCTCTTGCCTCGGGCCAGACAGCGGTTCTCCCCTGGAAAAAAATACGGAGTCACAAGGTCTGGGCTCCTGCCCGAGCATTGCGGGGCACGCCTGTGATCCCAGCTACTCAGGAGGCTGAAGCAGGAGGATCCCAAGTTCAGAGTGGCCTGAGCAATTGAGACTCTTTCAAAATAAAATTGAAAACTAAACAGAGCTGGGGACACATTCAGCGGCTGGGCACGTGCCTGGCACGGGGGAGGCCCGAGTTCCATCCGCAGCACCCCGCCCGCCTCCCCTAAATTATATCTTTCTTCTTTTCTGGCGGTTTGGCCTGGATCTCAGTGGGTCCTCGTCCTCTAAGGAGGGGAGGGAGGGAAAGTCGCTTTCCGATGGTCAGAAGCACCCCCAGTTCAGGGGCCGTGAAAGGAGACCAGCCCTCGAGGCCATGACGGCGCCGCCCAGCTCGGGAAGCGTAGTAGGTGCACAGTGAACAGAGGCAGCGACGCACCGCTGCGCTTCCAGCTCTCACCGAAAGGTGGATCCAGCTCGGGAGCCGTTTTTCATATCAACTGTTCAATTACCGAGCAAGTGACACTAACTAGCCATCCAAGGGCCATTGTCAAGTTTAATTAAAGGGCTTTATTAGATTTCCTAAAACTCCCACCGCCCTTTCATTAGCGTCATCTCCGGGATTCAGTAACAGCCGTTTATTGGTGCGAAGGCAAAGCCCACCGTCAGCCGGCGAAAGGAGGCATCTGTGCCTTATTTTGAGGCCATGGTGGGCATGGGGCTGCAGGGCCCCTGGAGTGCTGTGCCCGGTGTCCCCGGGGAGTCTGGCCACCTTCAGCTTTGCCCCATCCCCCTCGGCCCCATGACCCACTGTTCTGGTCCAGGGTAACGCTCTCGGTGCAGACCCGGGCGCCTGCTGGTGAGGTGGCAGCACAGGGCGTGGAATAGAAGGCGACCTGTGCTCAGAACAAGCATGGAGAGGGAAATGGGAAGTCAGGCAGCTTGTCTGGATCGATCCCTAAACAGGCTATGTAAATTCAACACCATAAGCCGGGCGTGGGGGCACACACGCTCATTTCAGCACTCGGGAGGCTGAGGCAGGAGGATCACTGTAAATGGAGGCCAGCTTCGGCTACATAGTGAGACCCTGTCTTAACCAAAAATGGAAAAGATACGGTTATGAGGAAGAGACTAAGGAACCCATTGCCCCACACTTTCACCTCATAAGTAACCATCTCATTTTCTTTTCCTCTTTCTTTATTCCTGCTTGTTAAAATTAAGCTCTCATAAATGAAATCATCACAGGCCACGCTCTGCCCTGAAAATACAGAGCTATTCAGTTTCCAGAGCCTGCCGTGTTCCTGAATTCGTGAAATACCGTGTTTGTGCAATTGAGCTAACAAAGTGGTCAATGTTTTGTTTGTTTTCTTTTGTTGGGACAAGGCCTCACCATGTGGTCCAGATCAGCCTCAAATTCATGGCAACTCTCCTGCCTCAGCCCCCTGAGTGCTGGGATGACAGTGTGTGCTACCTGGCTGGTGGGCTGCTTTTAAACAACAGAAATGTAGGGCAGAGATGCAGCTCCGTGAAGTGTTTCCCTAGTCTGCCTACAGCAGCGGGTCAGTCCTCAGCTGCAAAAACAAATCAACAGGACCCATGAATGGATTCTCTCATAGCTGTGGTTTTGCTTTTTGTTTTGTTTTGATTCTTTGGAGACAAGGTCTTGCTACATTGCTAAGTAACCCAGGCTTGGCTCAAACTTGTGATCTTCCTGCCTCAGTCTCCCAGGACGCTGGGGTTACAGTCATGCGCCACCACATCCAGCTCAAATTTCCATCTTCTTTTTTTTTTTGGTCTTTTGAGACAGGGTCTCGCTATGCGGTTCAGGCTGGCCTGGAGCTCACTTCGTAGCCCAGGCTGGTCTCGAACTCACAATGATCCTCCTGCCTCAGCCTCCCGAGTGCTGGGATTACAGGTGTGCACCATCACGCCTGGCAAATTTCCATTTTCTTTTTTTGGCGGTACTGGGGATCGAACTCAGGACCCTGCACTTGCTAGGCAGGCGCTTATTCCACTGAGCTATATCCCCAGCCCCAAATTTCCATTTTCTGAAAAGCATTCTAGCTATACTGGAATGGACCCCACCTCCTCCCGTGTGATCTTGTACCAACCAGTCACATCTGCAATGACTTTCTTGGTGAAGATTTTTCATTTTTTATTTGTACTGGTACCTGAGATACATAATGACACATCGCTTGTGGGAGTTGGCGTGTGCCCGTAACTGATCTTAGGTCCTTGCATGTCCCCTTCTCCTGCCCTCCTCCCTCCAGCCCTCGGTTCCCTTCCTACTTGTGAAAGATCTACCTCTTTCCTATCATCTACCTTCTGTTTTGTTCTTTGTATTTTGGGTTCCTTATAAAGAGAAACCATATATATTTAAGCAGATGTGTCTGATTCGTTTCTCTTAACATTACAGTCTCAAAATTCCTCCATTTTCCTATGAAGGGCTCAAATGTATCCTTCTTTATGGCAGAACAGTACTCCACTGTGTACAAACACTACAGTCTCTTTATTCATCCATCTGTTGATAGATGTGGAGGCCGCTTCCAAGATTTAGCTGTGACGAGCTGTGCTGCTATAAACACGGGTATGCGTACATCACTGTCATATGTCATCTTTAACTCTTTTGGAAAGGTCATATTCTAAGGTCCTGGGGTCAGGACCTACACATGCCTTGCAAGACAGGGGGAAGTAGTTTAACCCATATGGTCTTGTTCTCTTATCTGACCACTTCTCAACCTTCATCCTGGAGTCACTGAGGTGCTGTCCCTCCAGGGGCCTCTTCCACGGCAGCTACACCAGCACACAGCACTTTTTACTGGGGTTGTCTTATAGGAGCTGGTGTCCCTTAAACTACAGCAATAGCATAAACAGAAGGGCATAAGGATGATGGCACCTCCTTAATACGCCCAGCATTTTTCTCTCATGTTAATTAGACCAAGTCTGCACGGGCAAGAGACTCAAAAATACAGTGACTTAAAAACAATACAATGTGCTTCTCATGGGAAGGGGACCAAGACATGGAGGAAGGAGGAGGGATCAGGAGGGGCCGCAAAAAGACCGGAGCTGTGTTATGCACCTGCGCCAACTCCCTTGTGAGGCGGCTGTGATGTACCACAAACGTGGTCTCATGGAACTTTAAGTTTGTTTGTTTGTTTATTTATTCACGACGGGGTCTTGCTATATAGTGCCGGCTGGCCTCAAACTCACAGTGATCCTCCTGCCTCAGGCTCCCAAGTGCAGGGATTAAAGGTATGCACCACGCGGACCAGATTAAAAATAAAAATTAGAAAGAAAAATGGCTCTCTCAGCTGAGGGGTCCAGGTCGCAGAGGCCTGTGTGGCCATCCAAGAAGTCTGGTTCTTCATGTCTTGTTGCCCAGTGACCCCCCCCCCCAAGCGTTTTGTGCTCATCTGCTAGATGCCGGCTGGGGAGCAGATGTGACTGTGCCCAGTTGTAGAAAGGGCAGAGAGACACAGATAGGAAAAAGCACACCCAGTGTGACAGCTGAGACCCGAAGGGCCTTTGTCGTTTCTGCTCAAGTTCTGAGCAGAGACTGCAGTCATGTGGCCGCTTAGCTGCAGGGGGGGCTGGAGGCAGGTTCAGCAGAAGAGGGCTGCGCTGCGCGGCACCCTTACCCAGCCACGGCCCTCGCCTCCAGATCTGAAACCTCAGCACTGCTGAAAAGTTTTCTCTTCAGTTGGAGGCAAAATCTGACTTGAATCATGTCTGGGATTTATAGAGGTGCCTATAAAGATAATTTATGGTCTTCATTTCATCCACTCACAATGAATATTAATGTGCTTTTCTTGTAGAAATGCAAATACATTTGATGAAGCACTCTGGAGAGTCTACTGGGGGAATTTAGTCATGTGAAGTTGTGGAGCAGATTACTTTTCTGAAAATGTACACTTTTATTTATATATCTGGGGTTTTGGGGGAGTTTTTGTTTTGTTTTTTTGTCTTTTTGAAGCAGAGTCTCACTATGTAGTTCAGGTTGGCCTTGAGCTCACTGAGTGCTGGGGTTAGAGGCATGAGCCATCACACCTGCCTTTTCTTCTTTTTCTTTTTTTTTTTTTTTGAGGCAGGGTCTTGCTATGTAGTTCAGGCTGGCCTAGACATGGGGATGTTCCCATGGTAAGGGGTCCCTGGACTACATCTACTGGGCAAGAATCTCCTAAGAGAAGGCGAATCCGTATCCACTGGAGTGGGAGGTCCTATTCCCTGGGTCTGAGATCAAAACTGTAGATGAATTTTGAACTTTATTTGTTTATTTATTGTCTTTTTGAGACAGGGTCTCACTATGCAGTTCAGGCTGGCCTTGAGCTCACTTGTGTAGCCCAGGCTGGCCTCCAACTGACAACGATCCTCCTGCCTCAGCCTCCCAAGTGCTGGGATTACAGATATGCGCCACCACGCTGGCTTAATTTTGAAATTTAAATTTGTTAATTTCTCCAGGCCTGGTGGTGCATTTCTGTAATCCCAGGATTCAGGAGGCTGAAGCAGGAGGATTGCTGAGCGTTCGAGGCCAGCCTGGGCTACACAGTGAGCTCAAGAGGAAAAAGCAAGATAAAAGTACATCGTAGAGGAAGCACGAACTCACAACAACCCTCCTGGCTCAGCCTCTGGGAGAACCGGGATTACAGGGATGTACCACCATACCCAGGATTTATACATTTTACATGCATTACACATGGCCCTGCAGCATTTGGGCAAGTCTGCACATCAGTGGCAGAGGTTCTGGAAAAGGACTGTGGACCTGTGGTGTGGAGGAAAAGGAGAATGAAAACCATGCCTTTCCAGGCACTGGCCAAGGAAAACAACTGGACCACAAGGTGGAGAAGTCAATTCTCTATGTAAAACCACTGTGTGAATTACAAAGGACCGTATGCGGGGGAGGAAGGTGGTGACTAAGACCAAGGAGTGTCACTGTGAGTGGGGGAGGGGCAAGAGACCTCAAGCGAGGGTAGATGAGCTAGGAGAGGTGGAATTCTGTTACACCTGTGTATTACTGAGGAGACTGAACATCTTCACTATGCCAGGTCTTCAAATCCATGAACACGGTATAGCTATCTGTTTAAATCTTCTTTGATTTCTTTCACTAATTTGTGCAGCTCTCGGCACAAAAGCCCTGTTCACATTTTGCGAGGCTTACATGCAAATGTTTTTTTTTCAGTAATCACAAATGAGGTATTTTAAATTTTGACGTGCATTGTTACTATGTAGCATACAGAAGTATGATTTTTTTGTGTTTGCTGTAACCATGTTGAACTCACTTTGTTTTTTTGTTTTATTTGAACTCACTTATTAGTTCCAAGAGGTAGTGTCTCTGTAGACTCCTTGAGATTTTCTGTGTAAATAACCAGGTCACCTGCAAATAGGGACCAGTTACCTCATTTTCAATTGCAGCCCTTTTATTTCATTTTCCACCTTACTGTACCAGCGGGAATCCCCGGGAGGATGTTCCCTAAAAGTGGCCCTTACTCCTCGTCCTCTGGGCAAGGTGCTCAGTCTTACACCATGAAGTAAAATATTAATGGATTTTTTCATAGGTACTGTTTTTGAACTTAAGGATCTTCCCTTCAATACTTACTTCTCTGAAATGTTTTGATATATGTGCTGCCAAAGCAAGCACTTCTCAAATGTTTTAAAAGTATTAAACAAGCACTAAATTTTGTCAAATGGCCAGGTGTGGTGGTGCACACCTGTAATCCCAGCACTCAGGAAGCTGAGGCAGGAGGATCACTGTGAGTTCCAGGCAAGCCTGGGGTTACATCATGAGCCTGCCCACCTTCCCTCTCTCCCTCTTTCCCTTTTCTTTCTTTCTTTCTTTCTTTCTTTCTTTCTTTCTTTCTTTCTTTCTTTCTTTCTTTCTTTCTTTCTTTCTTTCTCTCTCTCTCTCTCTCTCTCTCTCTCTCTCTCTCTCTCTCTCTCTCTCTCCTTCCTTCCTTCCTTCCTTCCTTCCTTTCTTTTCTTTTTCCTTTTTGAGACTGGGTCCCACTATTTAGTTCAGGCTAGCTTAAACTCACTGTCCAGCACAGACTGACCTCAAACTCATAGTGATCTTTCTTCCTCAGCCTCCTGGAGTGTTGGGATTATAGGTGTGTACCACATATAGTGAGTTCAAGACTGGCCTGGAGCACATAGTGAGACCCTACCTCAAAAAAAAAAAAACCCAAATAAATAAATAAATACATTTTTTCAAATGCTTTTTTTCTGTATCAGTTGATATGGTTCTCTTCTTTATAACCTTTTTCCCCCAGCACTTGGGATAGAACTCAGGGCCTCACAAGTTCAGTACACTTGTACTGACAGCCTACTGAGATAGCTTCACTTCAAAATTCTTAATCACCACTATGGTTTACATCTACAATGTCTCCTCCAAAAGCCTCATGTGTTCAGAGGTGGGCGTTTTTAGATTACTGGATCTTGGAGGGCATTATACAGATATGGATTAATCCACTGGTGAATCCATACTTTAATATGCTCTCAAGAGATGTGGCCATGCTGGGTGTGGCGGCACACGCTTATAATCCCAGCATCTGGGAGGCTGAGGCAGGAGGATCATTGCAAGTTCGAGACCAGCCTGGACTACAAAGTGAGCTCAAGACCAGCCTGAACTGCAGAGTGAGACCCTGTTTCAAAAATACAAAACAAAAGAGACAGATGTGGCCTGTTTGGAAGCAGCGTGTCACTGGGGACATATCTCTGGAGGGTGTGTTCCTCCTCCGCTCCTCTATTTGTTCTGTTTCCTGGTTACTGTAGGGTGAGCAACTTAGCTCACCACAGCCTCCCACCATTCAACTTCTGCCTTGGAGCCAGACAAACACGGATTGGATCTCTCCAAACCATCAGCCAAATCAAGGCTCTTCTCTTTTAAGTTGTGGGTGTTGAGCATTTTGTCTCATACACAGAAAACTGGAACTGAAGAACTGAGTCATGGCTATGACTTTACCTGACTCTGATTTAAAAGCCCTTGAAACTGGCTTGTGGAAGGAATTGGGAAAAGTTAGATTTGGATTAGAGAAGTCCCCAAATGCTGGAAACACCGTTTGATGGGTAATTTTAGTCAGAACTCAACAGGCCAGAATATTGACAGAAATGTGGACAATACCAGCCAGGCTCATGAGTTTTAGCTGGAAACAAAGACTTTTGGAATTTGGGTGCATTAGTCAGCTTTCCCACCACTGAGACACAATATCCAACACCTGGAACCTAGAGGAGGAAAGTGTAATTTAGCTCAAGGGTTTCAGGAGATTCAGAACATAGCTGGCAGGCTCCAAGGCACCGATTTCACGGCAGAGGGGCATGGTGGAGCAAGCTGCTTAGCTCAGGGTGGCAAGAAAGCAAAGCAAGTGAACAACTCCAGAAAGGAAAAGGGGAGGGACCATGTATCATGCTCGAGGTCACACCTGGACACACATAGAACCATGCTTTACTAATAAGCTGGTCATGTCTTAACTCAGTGATGTTGACACATGAGGATTAGTGGTCACATCGGAATGGATGTTACATTTTGGCAAGGACCTGTCTACATTTTGCCCGTATCCCAAGACATTGGGCTGGGGATGTAGCTTAGTGGCACAAGCACTTGCCTGGCAAGTACAAGGTCCTGAGTTCTATTCCTGGTACCAAAAAGAAAGAAAAGTGAAGACACATTGCAGAAGACTGAAATTAAGGACAATGAACTAATTAAGGTGGTGGATGGAATTTCAAGGCAGCCCAACATCCAGGATGTGACATGGCTGCTACTGGCTGGTTTTAAACTTACAGTAAGAATCAAAGGCAGAAGACAGAGCAGAAAATCTTTAAAAAAGTAAATTTTGGTCCAAAAGGACTAAGTGTAAAGTTGAGGCAAAAATAGAAGTGGCATCAGAGAATTAACACTACCAAAAATGAACCGTGTACTTTGCATCAGGACAACAGGAAAAACGACTTGAGGGCATCTCAGGAAATAGCCAGACCCCACCCATCACAGACTCAAGGGTATAAAATGGTAAATTCCTCTGAAAAACTTTGCTTTGGGAAGAGTCCCAGGGCACCCTGCTCATCCAAAGCTACGCAGCGAAGTGTTTCTCCAAGTTCAGCCCTCTGGGCATTCAGAGGCCTCTGGAACCATGATGCTTGGGGGCCAGGTTACTGCCAGAGGTGGCTGCCAATCTTGGCTTTATCCACAGGTGCTGGTTTTTCAGACATTCAGAATGCAGTAGTTGTAGAGTCATGGAGACCTCCACCCAAATTGCAAAGGACAGCCTAGGAAGCCAAGCAATGTGCTCCCAAAAGAAACAGTATGTGAAACTGTGTAAATGAACTCAAAGGTTCACTGGACCCCAGGAAGACCTCAGGAAGCTGGAGATGCCAAGAACATGGATCACCTGCTAGGGAAAGCCCAAGAGAGGCCACATGGGCTGCAACTAGAAAGGCCATGGCGTGGGACTGCCTAGACTCTTTGGAGTTTACATCTGGCCCCCACAAACTGCTGGACATAAAACTGCAGGATTTCATGTTTGCCCTGCTGGGTTTTTTGTTTGGTTTGGTTTGGTTTGTTTTTTTGTTGTTGTTGTTTTGTTTTGGGTTTTTTTTTCTTCTTTTTTTGGTGTTGCTTTGGTCTGATTCCCTCTTTAAACCCTTATTCCTTCCATTTGGAATGAAAATGTTCACTCTGTGCCATTTTATGTTGGAAATATTTATATATTTTTAAAATTTTTACAGATGCTCACAGCTAAGAGTTTGCCTTGAGTCTCAGAGGAGACTTTGGACTTGGGACTTTTCAGCACTGCTTAAACTGTTAAGACTTTGGGGACTTGTTACAGGTGGTGCACACCTGTAACCCTAGCACTCAGGAGGCCGAGGCAGGAGGATCGTTGTGAGTTTGAGGCCAGCCTGGCCTACAAAGTAAGCTCAAGGCCAGCCTGAACTGTATAGTGAGATCCTGTCTCCAAAAAGATGAAAAAAAAAAAAAAAGACTTCAGCGGCTCTTAGAGATGGGCTAAGTGAAACAGACAAGAGCCTTTGGAAGACCGAGGGCAGAATGTTATGATTTAGACCTACAACATTCTCCTCCAGGGGAAGGGCCTCAGGAGGTGACTGGGTCACGGGGGTGCTGTACACATCAGCGATGGACCCATTAATGAGATCATAACTCAGTGTGCTGTTAGAAGGCGGGGTCTGCTCGGAAGGGGGTGTCGCTGGCATCGCTCCCCCCTCAGCTCCCCACTTTGGTCTCTGCTCCTGGCCACGTGGCCGAGCAGCTTCCTCTGCCACACCCGTCCACCACACCAGCTCTGCGATGCAACCAGCCTCCCATGGACTGACTCTCCCCGAACCACGAGCCAGGTGGAATCATCCACCTTCAAGTTGTGCGTCTCAGGTATTTTGTCTCATTGTTAGGAAAGCTGACCACCTGCAGGTCATCGTCCTGCTGCTGTGGACAGCACACCACCTGGTGCTTTTTAGACATGTTCTTACTTTGTTTGGACAGGCTGGCCTTGCTCTCCCTATGTAGCACTCCCTCTCAGTCTGGCCTTGAACTCATGGCGATCCTCCTGCCTCAGCTTTCTGAGTGTTGGGATTACAGCTTAATGAATTGCAGTGAAGCACATGTGAAAGACGTCATCCAAGAGTCATTTATCTCAGGTGATTATGTGTGACATCCTCCATGCCCCACAAACTTACGAGTTGCAGGAGAAAGCTTTGGAGAAGATCAAGAAAAAGACAAGCCAACAGTATGAATATCTGAAACGGACCCGCTGAGAAAACTAGGGCACTGGAGACAGGAATGCTTGAAAATCCAGCCATACTTGGATACCTGGAGGGCATATGGAATCCAACTGAAACTGCAGTCTTCCAAGAGCAAGTAGCCACCCCAGTCGTGCAGAAGGATCTGTCCCAGGGCCACAGTGACATCAATTAGACCAGGGGAGAACTAGAAATAAACCAGATTACACCATCATAGACCAATAAAGCAATACCACAGAGAGCGGGAACACACACACACACGCACACACACACAAAGGAAATGCAATCACATCTGCAATGGCTTTTATTTTTGGTCTTTTTGAGACAGGGTCTTGCTGTGTAGTTCAGGAGGTTCCTCCACTGAGCTGCAGCGCTGGCCCGAGTGTGCCGCCCCTTCCTCTAGGGGCGAGCGCTCTCCTCCTCTCAAGCTAAATCCTGTTCTTTTCCGAACCAAGTTGCACCTCCCCCCGGGAGCCTCCTATGACTACTCCAAGTTGCTTTCCTCTCTGCAGGACCCTCCCACGCACCTTTCACTGTGAACTCCCACTGCATAATGGCTGGCATGAAGGAGGTCCTGGGTGTGACCCACTGCCACCATCATCACCATCACAAGCTGGTCTGGTCTCTGCGGTAACCTCGAGCCCTGGAGTAAGAAGACAGCACAGTGGATTCGGACAGTCTGGATTCAGACTCCAGATCCAGGGCTAAACAGCTACTCGACTTTGAGCCTCAGGGTCCTCGTTGGCTCATTGGCTGCAACCGAGGAAAATAATTATAATGCCGTTGGTTATTCTGAGGACTCTAATGAGAAAGACGAAGCAGGAAAGAGAGCCAGCAGGGACCGCCCTGCCACTGGCATTTAGGAAGATGCTGCCGCCAGAGTGTGACCCTTCAGCATCCTTCTGCTGGGCCCAGCCCCCTAAAGCTCACTATGTAGTTCAAGCTGGCCTGGAACTGTCAGTGACTCTCCTGCCTCAGCCTCCTGAGTGTTCGCCAAAACCTGTGGGACCATATCATCTCTCCCACTGCTAGGAAAGAAGTCCTGCAGCAGGATGAGAGGCGCTGCCAGCGAGCTCAGACTGCTTTTTGCTGCAGGCCAGAGATGGGCTGGAAAATGCCCTCCAAAGCCAGCCCTGGCCGTTTCCTGGAACAAGCGGTCTGCGCTGAGCCCAGCGTGGCTTGGAGCTCGGCTCATTTCCTGGCCTGGCTCCTCTGCTGGTTACTGAGTGGCCTGTAAAGCAGAGCTAATAAAAATCGATGAGCTTGGACTTCACGGCTGCCATGGTACCCAAGCCCCAGGGAGCCTGGGCCGCCACTTGTCACGATGACCAGGGCAAGCACGTACTGTCCCAGCCTGGCCCCGGGAGGGAGGCGGGGGCGGCGCTCACATCTTCCCGGCCTCCTCAGCTGCATGGGTTTCTGGGACTTTGTGTTTTCTCCCTTGCCCTGGGTGAAGCTTTGAAAAGTGGGAACTATCCAGATGGCGGCTTTGTGGGCACAGAGGTGGCCCCAGGTGTGTGGGACTTGCGGGTGTCTCGGGTTCTGAGATGTGAGGGGAAGCAAACAAGTCACAACTCCCCACGCAGACGCTTCCCAGCGTCCAGATGTTCAGCTGCTTGCGAACCAAGGGTTGGGATGTGAGCTCATACTTTTATGCTTTCTTCAGTAGACATCCAGATGTGCAGCCCAACTGGTCAGCAGCCTGGGGCGGACAGAGCGACCTCCCGGGGAGCCCATGGCCTCTCCCGCTCTCCCCTACCCCCCGTGCCCCTGTTCTTCCCTGCTGCACCCCGGCTGGCAACGCTGGGCTGCTCTCAAGAGCTGGGGTGACAGAGGCAGAGCAGGAGAAAACCCTGACCACCCAGGGCCCTGGCTTCCCGGACAGGCCCCAGAGGAGAGCAAGGTCCGGGGCTGCAGAAACGCGGGCTGGTGGGTCAGGGGGAGAGATGCACCCGCTGGCACCTAGAGGTCCAAGTGCTGAGGATTTCAGAGTCCTGCTCTCACCAAAGGCCGGCGCACAGAGGAAGCCGTGCCAGAGAATAGGACTTTAAAGGAGAGAAAGAGGCAGGTGTGGTGGCACAGGCCTGTAACCCCAGCACTCAAGAGGCTGAGGCAGGAAGATCACTGCAAGTTCAAAGCCAGCCTGGGTCACACATAGTGAGTTCTAGGCCAGCCTAAACTACATAGGGAGACCCGTGTCTCAAAAAACAAACCAATCTGGATTCAAGTCCTGGTCCTGCCTTGTACTGGCTAGTAGGTTTTCTCATCTGCAAAATAAAGAGAAAAATTCCTGTCTTCCACATTATTAGAAAAATTAAGTGGAGCAACTTGGTGAGCAAGAGCATGGTAGGCAACGGAAGGCTTTCGGGTGTGGGTTGTTAAGGCTGGGGACAGACAGCAGGTTGGTCTTCTTGGCTGGGGCGGGGCGGGTGCACACTCCTTGGGTTTGCGGGTTTGGGCTCCTTCCTGAACAACGCTGGGTACAGTGACTTCCAGCCTGGTGGGAAGGTGTATACTTGCAACCCCAGCACTGAGGGAGGCTGAGGCAGGAAGACCACAAATTTCAGTCCCTCCTGGAAAGTTTAGGCAGATTCCATTTCAAAATAAAAACTTCTTAAAAGGCTGGGGATGTAGCTCAGGGGTGGAGCATCCCTGTGGTTGATCCCCAGTACTAGGGGGGGAAAAAGCAACTTACAAACTTGCATTTCATGAGGTGCCCTGAGGTTGTACTTTATCTTACCTCTCGGTTAGCAAGTAAACTTTCACTGTATTATGAGAAGGATTTACAGTTTTACTTTGGAATTCAGCTTCAATTGGTAGTAACTGTAACTATGTGATGCTGTCTTTGGAATCTGATTTGGTTTTGGCTTTGGTTTCTTTTTTGAGACAGGATCCTCCTGCCTCAGCCTCCCCAGTGCTGGGATGACAGGAGTGTGCCACTACGCCCGCTTTATTTATGTTTTTTCTGTTGATTTCCTCGTTCCCGATTTACCCCTCCAGCCAACATTCAGCTAGTCCTTGCAAAGTGAGCAACGTCTGTCAGACCCTAGGGTGGAGTTTCCGGCTCTGAGAAGGGAGGGCCCGAGGAGTCCTGGGGTTTGCGACCTCTTGGCGGTGCTGCTCTATAGCCTCTCTGGGACTCAAGGCAGAGAAAGAAACCAAAGTCGGAGACCCACTGTCAGCACCCTGGCACATTCTTCTCTTCTCGTACAGGTGACGGAAGGAACTGCGGCATAGCCAAGGACCTGCGAAGCTGACTGGGGCACAACGTGCTGCCCTTAACAGACCACAGAGCTTAGAAGCGGCTGGGGGCGTGATGGGCGCAAGGCTTTGGGTTGGATCCGTAGCAGGAAGAGCAGAAGAGGGGGAAAGAAAGTTGACAAAGAGATGTCTAGGTCCACTGGTCACAGTGGCCCACACCTGTAACGCCAGCACTCAGGAGGCTGAGGCAGGAGGATCGCTGTGAGTTTCAGACCAGCCTGGGCTACATAATGAGTTCAAGGCCAGCCTGAACTGCATAGCGAGACCCTGTCTCAAAAAAAAAAAAGAGTCTAGGACAGAAAATTCTCCTAGAGGGAACTGGAAATCCAAAGTGTATCTTCGGGTTCTGTTCTTACTCAGGAGGTTTGAGACCTCACCCCATCTGTCTTGCTCCCCACATCTTCAGCACCACAGGTCCTGCCGCTCATGAGTAGACTGTTTTAGTCCCCATGAAAATATCAGCATCATTCATCACACAACTATGGAACGATCCTAAAATCCATACGGAGACACAGAAGACGCAGACTGGCCAAAGTGACCCCGAGCAAAAGAAGCAGGGCTGGAGGGCACCATATCTGATTTCCAAACAGACTCATAGTCTTAGTAACGGAACCCACATGGGGAACCCAACCTAGAGATGTGCGCCTGTCATCCCAGCACCCTGGAGGCTGAGGCAGGAGGGTCACTGTGAGTTCCAGACAGCATAGGCTTCATAGTGAGTTCAAGACCTGCCTGAATTACGAACAAAAAACTTCTGAAACAATCAAAACATAGGCAAATGAACTGAACAGACAATTCTCAAAAGAATAAATACAAATCACCAATAACTATATGAAAAGATATTCGATGTTATCCATGTAGCAATTCTCTATAACAAATGTAATCATTAATGCATTGCAAACGTACTAATAAAAGTTTCAAAATTAAAAAAATGAAAGCCACTGAAACGTCACATCCCAAACACTGATGAATAGTACAAGTGTATATTTTAAGTGCAAAAAAAAAAAAGCTCAACCTCTTTAGCCTCAGGGAAATGCAAATCAAAACTACATGAGATCCCCTTTTACCCCACTCAGAATGGCAGCCATCAAAAGTACGAAAAACAGCCTGACAAGCACAAGGTCCTGAGTTCAAGTCCTGGTACCAAAAATCAAAAAACAGTGAATGCCAGGGAGGATGCTGGGGAAAAGGAACTCTTCTACACTGTTGGTGGGAAAGTAAATTAGTACACCACTGAGGAAATCAGTATGGAGGATCCTCTAAAAACAAAAATGAGAACTACCGTAAGACCCCGCCGGACCACCCTCGGCATACACCTGAAGGCGTTACGGTCGGCATACTATACAGAAACCTGTACACCCAGGTTTCTGTTCACTTACTGCCGCAAAGCTCATAATAGCCAAGATATGGGGTCAGCTGGAGCCCTGCAATCGATGAATGAATAAATGATAGCGTGGCATAAACACACGATGGAGCATTACTCAGCCCGGAAAAAAACCAAAAGTGTATCACTTGCGGGAAGGTGGGGAGAACTAGAGGTCATGTTAAGCAAAATAAGCCCCACCAAGAAAGACAAGCATCTCCTGTCTCCCCAGTGTATGGAAGGAGGGAGGGAAGAGGGACAGGAAAACCAAAGGGACACTGTTGGACAGGCGCAGTGGCTTGGGGAGGAAAGGGGCGTGTCAGGGGAGCCGAGGTGGGCGGGTATGACCAAAGTGTGTTGTATGGATGTATGCAAAGGGCACAGTCCAACCCAATATTTTCTAAAATTAATATGCACTAATCAGAGTACAGAGCCAGGCATGGTAGCTATAATCCACGCACTTGGGAGGCTGAGGCAGGAAGATCACTACGAGTTCAAGGCCAGCCTGAGCTACACAGTGAGATCCTGTCTCAAAAACCTGTTTAGCCGGGTGTGGTGGCGCATTTGCCTGTAATCCCAGCACTCAGGAGGCTGAAGCAGGAGGATCATTGCGAGTTCGAGACCAGCCTGGGCTACAAAGTGAGCTCAAGGCCAGCCTCAACTGCATAGCGAGACCCTGTCTCAAAAAGACCAAAATAAATAATATACAAATAAATATGGAAAAAAATGAGCAGAGAGCATGGACAGAGGTGTGTCCTCAGCCTCACGGGCGGCCGAGGGCAGGCCCGGCACAGTGGGCCTGGCACACGCAGCCCAGCCTGTGAAAGCCCTGTGCGAGGGGCAGCCAGGTGCTCCAAACCAGACCACAACTCACCCCAGGCTGTGACAACAATCACTCTGGGCCATGCAAACAGTGGAAGTAAAACCAGTGCGAGGCTGAGAGGCTTCCAAGGAAACCTTTCAGGGACAAATAAAACGCTTTTATGGGGAAAGGGTTTGCATCCCTGTCCAAACCATCCCAGAAACTGAGGAGTCTCCGGTTTCTCCCACCTGGGCTGCTTGCGGGGGCGAGGAGAGGCCGTGTCAGCCCCAGGCCAGGAAGTAGGACAGCAGGCGACCCCAGCTCCCCACTTCCAGAGGCGCAAGACTCCCGGACACCAGCCATTTGGCTCCCCGAGCTTCAAACATCCAGAGGAAACACTCTGCCCCGTGAGGCCCTGCCCCACTCACCCGCAGACCACCGAGATCTTTCAGCAGCGGGAATGTCAAGTGGATTGTGTTGTTTCCCAGATATTTTGTAAAGGGGGAGAAGAAGGAAATAACCTCGAATCTAGTAAAGTGGCAGAGGAAAAAAAGCACAAGAAGAGAGGTAGAAACTCTAAATTCGGAAAGTATCAAGTTTTTTCTTTTGAGACAGGGTTTTACTTTGTAGCCCAAACTGGCCTTGGACTTGTGGTGATCCTCCTGCCTCAGCTTCACAAGTGCTGGGATGACAGATGTGTGCCAGCATGCCCAGCTCAAGGGTATCACAGAATTATGGTAGGGGCTAAGGGTGTAGTTCAGTGGTAAAGCTCTTACCTGGCATGGGTGAGATGCCATTCGCAGCAGTAAGAGAGGGAGAGGGAGAGGGAGAGGGAGAGAGACAGAGGAAAAAAAACCTTCCAAGGCAGTTTTACATAACATAAACTGGCAAAGTTTAAAGTGAGTTCAGCCATGCACACTGTAAAAATATCCCATGGCAACTATATAAAATGTAAACTGCCCAGGAGGCTGAGGCAGGAGGACTGCTGTGAGGTCGAGGCCAGCCTGGACCAAATAGCAAGACCCTCTGTCTCAAAAAGAGATAAATAAATAATACTCAAACTGTTCATTAAGATAGAAAGCAAAACTCCGGAAATGCAGACCCTTCGCTGGGATGCAGCTTTAAATACACTGTGACGCCAACATAATCCAGTCTGAGCAGTCAGCTTCCCTAGCCCTACACGCCCTTCTGCAGGAGTTTGATTTTTCTTTGCGGCGCTGGAAATTGGACTGAACCCAGGCCCTTGCTCTACCACAAAATCCCAGCCCCAGGTCTAAGGTTGCAGATTCGCTGTCACCAACACACACAGCGGACAGTGCACGCTGCACGTAGCTCCATCATGTGACGAGTTGTCGACCAGGCCCCAGACTCCCCGCTTAGATCTTCCCTTACTTGGCCTCGGTGCACCCAGGGCTGCCTGTCCCCGCCAGTTCACTGCTAATTTGCAGCAAAGCTCATAACACCCAAGAATTCAGCCACGAAGGTCTTCCAGGATTCTGGAAAGGGCATAAAACTGGCTTATCCCTAAGAGATCCCCAAGAAATATCTCCTCGCACCCTGCCTCCCTCCCGTCAGAGGTTCCACAGCCACGCTTTTCTTTTCCTTTTATCTTTTTGAGACAGGGTCTCACTATGCAGTTCAGGCTGGCCTTGAGCTGATTTTGTAGCCCAGGCTGGTCTCAAACTTGCAATGATCCTCCTGTCTCAGCCTCCTGAGTGCTGGGATTAGAGGCATGCGCCACCACACCCAGCCAGAGCTGCTCTCAAAGCTGTGCAGGAGAGAGCTGGAGACAAAAGCCAGTGAGTAAGCCAGGTTTGGGTGGTGCACATGTCTAACCCAGCACTCGGAAGGCTGAGGCAGGAAGATCGCTGGGAGTTCAAAACCAACCTGGGCTACTTAGCAAGTCCCTGTCTCAAATACAAACAAGCCAGTGAGTGGAGGCGTTGCTCATCTCCCCAAACAAGAAACTCCCAGCAGCTAGTTGTCTACTCTCCCTGTAAAATAGGTACATTCTTTCCCTTCCCTGCCCCTCACTGTGCCACATGATACAAAAGAGACGGAGGTAACAGGCGCACCGGAAGCACTTAGAAAATGCATGAGCCTCCAGAGTCGTCTGCCCAGGCCGCCATTGAGAGAAGTGCTGGGCCCATTCCATGGTGCCACAGCTGCTGAGAACAAGGCAAACTCGGTGTGGCCCGGACGGAGCCAGCCCGAGACCACAGTGCCCCATGGCTGTGCTATGCTGCTGTGGGAGAGGAGGGCAAATCAGGGTGCGGCCGAGGAAGCAGGCCTGGGTTTCCTCCCTCCTCTCCCGTCTCAGCTATGCTCTGGGGCTGGAGATTAGCATTCTGCTCCACTATACGGCGGCACCCTCACTTTGGGGGCTGAAATGACGGTTTGTAATAAGCTGGCTGCAGGCACTTGTCACCAGGAACGGAAATTCTACCAGGGAAGATAGATTGCTTCTTGTTAAAAGACCAGGAGGTAGTAAATTTCCCGAGACATAACTCAGCTTCCAAGTCAGGACCCAAGAGAGTGGCCTGCATCTTCCAGCTCCAAGCCGCAGGCTTCTGGTCCCTGCTGACCTCCTGGTCCTCCCCTGACCTCCACCGCTGACTCCCACCTCACCGCACTGGCAGTGGAGGACTCTTGAGACATACATGGGGGTGACCAGCAGATGTGACTGTCCCCACTCTGCATCCAGGACAAGACGCTGCAGGAAGGATCAGAGCCATGAATCTTCGTGCTCCCGTTTTCAGCAAACCCAAACTCCGCTGTCTTGGGGATCCTGCTCATGGAGATTTCCAGGTCAGGTCATTAGAGAAATTTGGGCTGGGTGTGGTAGCACACACGTGTCATCTCAGCACTCTGGAGGCTGAGACAGGAGGATCACCAGGAGTTTGAGGCCAGCCTGGGCTACATAGTGAGTTCAAGGCCAGCCTAAAGTACATAGCAAGACCCTGTCTCAAAAACAAAAGGGGGGGGTGATGAATGTAATCACGTTCTTATTCTGCTGGGTTTTTCTTTCTTTTTTTTTTTGTGGTAATGGGGATCGAACTCAGGACCCTGCGCTTGCTAGGCAAGCGCTTATTCCACTGAGCTATATCCCCAGCCCTGCTGGGTTTTTCTTGTTCTGAAATCTGAGCACTTGTACTAGTCCGTACTAGTCCTGAGAATGGAGACAGGTATACAGACCATCTGATCTTTCAGACCCCCATGGCTGGGACAGTTAAATATATAACCCCAGAACCCCCATAGTTGATTTGTTTGTCAAAAGGACATTCCTCAAAGATGGTGTGGGGTTCAGTGGCATAAGCACTTGCATGGCAAGCCTGAAGTCATGAGTTTGATTCCCAGTACCAAAAACAAAAGAAAAGGATGTTCAAGGGTATTCATAGCGGGTCTCTTCATGATAGGGAAAAACAGAATCAACTCTAACGTCCGCCATCAGGAGGACAGAGGAACAACTGTGGTTCGCGCATGCAGCAGAGCAGTAGACAGCAATGAAAAAGGGTTCGCCGCTGACTCACACCGTGTGGATGAATCTGACCAACATTTTGTTGAGGGGAAGAAACTAGACTCCCAAAGAGTATACACCGTGTGACTCTATTTACTTGAAGTTCAAAGGCCGGCAAGATAAATCAATGCCTATAAAAATCAGAATCTCCATTACCTACTGGAAATGGGGGATTGGTTAAGGTGAAGGGAATATTCAACATCTTGTTTTGAGTTGTGGTTACGTGGGGAAACATTCATCAAGCTAACATTTAGAATTGATATGCAGCTGGGCATGGTGGCAAATCCCCACATTTGGAGGCTGAGGCAGGAGGATCACTGTTAAGTTCGATGCCAACCTAGGCTGCATAGTGAGTTCAAGGTCAACCTGAACTACATAATGAGACCCTGTCTCAAACAATGAAAAAATTAAAATTAAAAGGCATACAAAGTACACTTCAGAAAAAGAGGGAAAGCTTTGTTTTTTAAATAAAACATCCACAGTGTCTTGCCACAAGGCAGTAGGGTACACATCTGTAATCCCAGCTACTCTGTCAGCTGAGGTGCGACACCAGCCTGGGCAGTGTAGTAAGACCACGTCTGCACATCAAAAACAAAACAGAAAAATGCCAAGAGTGTATTTTTCCACTGGAAAGATTTCTCTGATGTCTTTCTTCATAAGATAAAAAACTCAACTTTGTCTTGACTTTAAATGAAAAGGAATCAGATGACAATTTAAAAATTAAAAAAAAAAATCAAGCTGGGTGTGGTAGCACAGGCTTATAATCCTAGCTGCTGGGGAGGCTGAGGCAGGAGGATCACAAATTTGAGCCCTTGGCCAGGCGTGGTGGCACACACCTGTAATCCCAGAACTCAGGAGGCTGAGGCAAGAGGTTCCTTGCAAGTTCAGACCAGCCTGGGCTACAAAGTGAGCCCAAGGCCAGCCTGAGCTGCATAGCGAGATCCTGCCTCAAAAAGACTAAAAATTAAAAAAAAAATCAAATTAAAAATTAAAAAAAAACAAATTTGAGCCCCATGCAGGCAATTGAGTGCGACCTTGTCATGAAATGGAAAGGGCTGGGCCCGTACCTCAGTGCAGAGCCCTTCCTCAGCACGTGAGGCCCCACATCCAGTCCACAGCACCATAAAACAGAAAGTCCCCGTAAATACAAGCTGAGTGGTCTTGGCAGTCTCCACCTGAAACACAAAATCAGATATTTTTCCCTCCATTTCCTCAGCACCTCAGAGAGACACGTCCAGCGGACTCCTCTCCAGCCCTCCTGGTGGCCGGTCCTCGGTCTTCCTGGTCAGCCGGGGCAGTGGCTGCCCCCCACAAGCCTCCAACTCCTGCCTGCCATCTTTTCAAGCGAAAGGAGATTGAAGATGCAAACGAGATGCACCCACTGCCTCTCTGAAAAACTCGTGACTTGTGAATTATAGAGCCCACACCCGCCTGTTTTGTATGAGGGTCTCCAGCAGCCGGCTCTGTTTCAACCTCTTTTCAACTTGGGAGGAATTCAAAGCCACAGGAGCTCAACTATGGCAGAGAAGGGGGCGGGGGAGACTGGCCCAGCTCTCCCCCATCACTGTCAAATATTTACTTTTTAGTAAATATTTTGGTCTCTATGAACCAAAGATAAAACCCTGGCAAGGGGTAAACTGACCCAGTTCCAGTTGGTCTCCACCCCTCCTTCACTTCCTCCACTGATTTCCTGCATGGCCCTCGGTCTGTGTAAACAGCCAGACCTGGCTGAGGAGTGTTAAAACTTGAAAGGCAAAATGCATATGTCTTAAACATTCAGCTTAGTGAATTTTTACATACACACACCTGTAACTAGTGCCTTGGTCAGAACACAGAACATTTCGAGCACCCTAAAAGATTCTTTCTTGTTAACCTAATAATTTTTAAGCATTCCAGGGGGACCATTCTCATCTGCCTGCCAAACTTACAGGACACAAAGATTTTCCTCTGATGGGTTGTTTTATGAAGTAACCATGGAAACCATCTAAGTGACCAATAATTAAAGAAATACTTTGTTTTGGCCCATCTGCTGGGCCCAAATCCTACTTATTCATGAAAACCTTGTTTTCAGCAACTGTCTGTGTTAAGACACTCAAAAGTGTTCAAAGTCTAACATCACAAGATACAAAAAAATTAAAAGTTTATGCAGAATTTGTTTTTCTTTTTTGGTCTTTTTGAGACAGGGTCTTGACATGCAGTTCAGACTGGCCTTGAGCTCACTTTGTAGCCCAGGCTCACCTCGAGCTCACATCCATCCTCCTGCCTCAGCCTCCCGAGCACTGAGATTACAGGCGTGCGCCACCATGTCTGGCACATGCAGAATTTTCATTTTGATTTTGTACACACATGTACAAGGTTGAAGAGCTGACGAAAATACAACAGATTAACTTTGGTAAACTCTGATGGCAGGTTTTATTTTTTTTAAATACTTTTGAAATTCTTGACAATGAAAATGTACTACTTTTGCAACCAAGTAAAGAACTGCTTTAAATTTGAGGACAACTTGAATGACAAGCACTGGTGAAATCCTCTTCTAAATGCCTGACAACGCCAAGCTAAGCCATTTATAAGACTGGTAACTCTGGAGCCCGCCCGCGGCCTGTATGCGGTGTGTTCTGTCTCCAAGCAAGTCAGGACATGTGTAAGTACAAATCAGGTCGGCACGAGTGGCAAAAGCTCACTAACCACGGCGGCTGCACAGTGCAAAACACAGGCACTGAAAATACAAAATTAAAAAATGCTTAAAAGGGGTTGTTTACCGAAAGTTTTCAAAATACATTAATTTTTGAGCTCTATATTTTTTTGCAATCTGGGTGGCTTTTCTTTTGATTTGAATTTCGTTTTTTACCTTGAGCTTTTGTTTCTCTACGGGGTAAGAACGTTGGGACGATTTATTTCAATGTGCGGCGCCTGCGGCTCTTGGGGGAGCGATGTGGCCGAGGCCCTGTTTACTTTCAATTTGCTTCCTGAAGAGACCGTTGAATTTAATGCCGTGAAATTCTTAACTTCGGTAAACGCAGGCCCGGAACTAAAGCAGAACCTACCCAAGTGCTAAGACATTCCTGGGAAGTTCGTTGCAGATCTTCGCAGTTATTTAAAAAATAAATAGAAAATTTAGCCTCGCGCCGAACTCTTGTCTCCTCTGCAGAGCTAGGGAGGAGAAGGGAGTGGGACCGTGAAACCTCGGACTAAATACTGCAAAGTCTTTCTCGCGGCTTCCCTGTTTCCCCTACAACTTCCCAACCGCGCAGAACCCTCCCGGTCCGGGGGAGGCCGCGGCCGCGCTAGCGCTAAGATACCAGACAGGGCCGTGAACTTGACCCTGGCGCCCAAGCCTCTTCCCCAGAGGTTAGAAAAAAGGAGAGGGTTTGGCTGTATTGTTTCCAAGGCCGGGAAGGCCTGAGATCCAAGGTTGCGGAGGAGGAGGGGTCAACAAACCCTTCGGATCCACCGATACTAGACGAACCGGAGGTGGGGAGGCCACGGGGGGCACCATCGGGGTCAGACCCGCCTCTTGTCTCCCACCCGAAGTGAGAAGGCCACAGCTTTTCCTTGGTTCGTCGGGATTTGCCGTCTCCCTGGCGGATCGCTGAGCTTGGGGGCCCTGGAAGCAGCCTGCGTGCTGAGATCGGTCGCCTGAGACCCCGAGGATGCCCCGGGCCTCCCCGGCCGCCCCGCGCGCCTGATTTCCCTTCGATCAGACGTGACTGAACCAAGACAAGACCCCAGATCGGGCCTTTGACCCTGTCATGCTCCACGATCCCGAATTCTTAAAACAAAAGTTTAAACAAAACAAAACGACTAGTACGTTCGCTGCAGGCCACGCGCGCTCCTCGGCCGCTCCTCGGCCTCTGCGCGCGGCCGCCGCAGGCGAAGACGAGATTCCCGGTTCTGACGGCGGCCCAGGCCTCGCCTCCTCCCGCAGAGCCCCGGGGACGCCCCGCTGGCCACGGTCACGTTTCCAGATGCGACCGAGATCCCTGAGCTCTGCACGGCGCGGGAGGCAGCCGGCGCGCTCTGCGCCCGGGCTTCCCCGCGCCCCGGGGATGTCAGTGCTTTAGCCTGTGCGCTTCGTTATGCGTGTATCTTTTTTTAATCTCGACTATTATAAGGAATGTAATACTTGAGGTAAACTGAACCGGTAGCGAAAGCGAAACGTTCCATTAAGGAAGAACCTGGGTAACGCCGAGCTCCAACTTCCCGTGCGGTCTACATCGACTTTTAATTTTTATTCTAATTTTTGGTAGTGCTGGGGACCGAACCCAGCGTGTTAGGCAGGCTTGCGCTCTACCACTGAGCTGCACCCCTCGGGGCTCTGGGACGCAGCCCGGGAAGGCCAGGTCGGAAGCACGTGGGGGCAGCCCGGCGGGCTTAGGTGGCGCGGCCCGGCCCCCTCTCCGCCCCTTCCCTCCGCCAGCTCCGCGTCCGCGCCGGCTCCCGGAGGGGTGAAGGAATGTTTACAGCCTGACTCAAGTTCAATGACAAAACCGTGCCTGGAGGGGGAGGGGTGGCGACCACAAAAGCTGGCGGTGCGGGCGGCCGGCGGGGCCCAGCCCGAGTCCGGAGCTGAGGACCCCGAGACGGGGGTGGGCCCGGTCGCCCGCGGCGGGAGCCTGCGGGTGAGGGGCGCGGTGCGTCTGCCTGCTGGAGCTGCGCTCACCGGAGTCTGACCGCCCGAGGGTGTCTAGTCAGGGCCCTGGCGTCCAGGAGGCCGAGAGGTCCTGCGCTGTTCCCCGCCAGGAGCACGGGATTCTCCCCCGCGACCCGCGTTTCCCTGCCGCTCCCCCTCGATCTGATATTCTGAGCCCCTTTCCGGTGTTTCTCCGAGCCCCCCAGCCTCCCGGGCGCCGCGGGAGCGTCCGTGAATCATTCTCGCTGCTGTTCCCTGTTTCTCCTGTTCTGTTCGCAAAGGCAGCGCCCCACTTCCCCAGGGCATACAGTCCCCGGGCGCGGGACTCGACCAAAGACCTGGCAGCGGCCCAGGCGGACCCGCAAGCAGTCCTGGTCTCTCAAGCGGCAGCTGATTGAACTAAGTCTCCACGCGTGTTTAGAAGTCCCGTGTGTGTGCATTTCGAAAAACCTGTCCATCGCCCACACTGGGGCTGGGGCAGCGCCCCGTCTGGGCTCAGCCAGTTCCGGGTGGAAGCAGGTGTTTGTCAAAGTCTGGGGGACCCGGTGAAGGGAGGGGAGGGTAACCTGGGCTTCTTAGACGGGGGACAGGGATGAAGGCGCCCTTTGTGACCCAGGGTCTGCCACCGTGACGGCCAAGTCTCTTGGCCTCATTTTACAGAAGCATGCGCCCTTGTGGGTTTTGGCGGCGTAGGGGCAGCAGCTCCGAGGGGCAACGCAGGGGAGGAGCAGGCTGGGGAGGGGAGCTGGGTCCTGGCTGCGCTGGTGGCCGAGGCAAGGGACACGGGCCTCGGAACCTCTGTGCAGGCCCAGGGTCCCCGCTGTGCACGTGCGTGTGGTGGGCGGGCATCTCTGCCTCTTCTCTCTGGGTCCCCGAGTGCCCGAGGATTGGGGGGCGGCTGGGGTACCCAGAAGATAAAGAACGCAGATTGCTTTTCAGGGGCCAGAGCATTTACCTTGTGAAGAGGCAGTAAAGCGTTATCATCACATTTCTCACCCAGGTTTTTCAAAAGATGTGTCTTGTAAAAGTATTAACAGTTTTAAGTAAAACTGACATTAGAGCTACTATTTTTTTGGTACCAAGGCTCCATCCAGTTGGAGACAAACGTAGGTCACGTGGGGGGAGTGATGGTCCCCTCGGCCGCTCCTTCCTGGCCAACACCACGCCTGTCCCGCATGCTTCGAAGCCTTTTCTTTGTCCCCTTCCGACCACGGTCTGATGTGTCGCGGAAACCAGAAGAAGGTGCCCCAGCCAGGTGGTCTCCTTAGCTGTGGAGACCGGGAGACGCCCTTCCGGAGCCGCCCGGGCTCCCCGACAGCGCTCCGCGCGCCCCCGGCTCAGGGTCAGCCACTTTACCTTGTCAGAGAGCAGCGCACGGTTGCAAGCAGCGAACGGGCCGGTCCTGGGTTTCAGCAATGGGCTCACTCACTGCAAAGGCCGAGCCCGGAATCCAGCCCGCGTCTAGGCCCGGCTCGCAGGCATCGGCCGGCCGGAGAAGACGGAGCCCCGCGCGCCGCGGCCCCTCCTCGTGGGGTCTGGGGCGGGGTCGGCGCGTAGCTGCGAGTCCCCGGTGTCTCCGTGTGCGGCGCCGGGCCTCCCCGCGTCCTCCGCGCGGCTCCGGCCCTTCCCGCCGCTGGGCCTCCTCCCTCCTCCCCGAGGCCGGAGAAGTCCCCTCTGCGGGTCTCCTTCCTCTCCTCCCCGTAACGCGCAGGGCGAGCGGGGGCGGGCTGGCGGAGACCACCCGCCGGGTCTCCAAGTTCGACGGCGAAGCCTGCCCCTCCCCCGGCCGGCCGCGGCGCGGGCCCTGCGCCCTCCCTCCCACCCTTCTCCCCACGACTGCATTCTTTTGCAGCCCTGTGTCACCCTCCCATTTGGGGGGCAATTCAGGAGCGGGGAGGTGGTCTCGATGCATTCTTCCGTCTCCTCCGGCCACTGTGTCCCCCACCCCCTGCACAGAGCGCGCTGGGGACCGGTCCCCATTGGATGTTTTAAATCAGTCTCCAGGCCAGGCTGCGCCGAGGGAGGGGGCGGTGCCCTGCCGGGCCCGGGGCCCGGGGCGGCTCTAGCTCTTTCTGGTGGGTGAGAGTACGGTCCACACACTTCGCCCCTTCTACGGCGGTGGCCTCCGCGCTTTAGGGCCAACCGACCACGGCAAGCAGTTCACCTATTTTAGTTCATTCGGAATTGGAGCTCTGGGGTTTCCAGGAGGCTGGGCAGGGTGGGGTGGGGGTACAGTCTTCCCCGAAGGAACCCTAATTAAAGCGCAGCACTTAGGACCCTGAATAGAAACGCAGGAAGGGGAGCGCGGAGCGGGGAGGGGCCTCTGCGCGGGGTGGCGGCGGGAGCCGGCGGCCCGAGATCCGGGGAGCTGGACGCCTGCAGCTGGTGGAGGGGAGGCGGGGCCGATTCTTGATCCACTGAGGCCTGGCTGGGCCCTGGGCAGCCGGAAGCGTTTGCAGAGGGAGTGAAAGGCCGGGTCGCTCTCTGCACTGCTGCTGCCGGAGTCTGGAATCAAACAGCCCTCCCGAGGTCGCGTCTATGCACCTCACCACGACCCCCTGGTTCGGCCTCCGGCGGCCTAATAAAATCCGCTGGTTTGGAGTCAGACGTGATTGGGTTCCGGAGGCCGCGTAGACGCGACCTTCTGACCCTGTTTCTTGCCGCCCCTGAGCTCGTCTGGCTCCAGGAGGGAACGGTGCGGAGGGCAGCTCGGAGTAAAATTGGCCTCAGCGGTGCCCGGGCTCCCACCGCGTGCGCTCCGCGGGTGTGCGCCCCGGGGAACGCCGCCCGGAGCTTCCCGTCTTGCACATGCTGTGCAGACCAGGTAATTTCCGCAGAAGCCCTCTCCAGGAGCTCACCCCGCCTTTATTTACAAGGAAACCGCTGGAGGCGAGTCCGCGTGGATACGTGGACTTAGCTGTCTTTCCGGCACAAATAAGCAAGCGATTTCAACGGCGGCGGGCGGTGGGTATCTTTCATTTCGGGAGTAAAATGCGTGCTCGGGAAATGATTCCATAAAAGGACTTAGTACAAGATAAAATTAATTTTTTGCACAAGCCCCATACAGATAAATGAGAAAAAGATAGGGGGCCCACCGCTAATGATGACGCGAGGAAGAGAGAGACGAGAGAGACGTACTACTCCGGTGGATCGAAGGCTCCGGGTCAAAGCGGATCGCCGCGCCCTTGCCCTCCCTGTTTTTCCAGAGATCATTCGTGCCGTCCTCTTTGCCCTTCTCCCGGGTTTCTCGGAGTCCCGGCCGATACGTGAGCCGACAACGCTGTCTATGCGCAGGCGGAACTCCAGGCGACTCCGGAAGCCTCCAACCCTGAGACCCAGACCAAGGCCCCAGGCGGCTGGACACCCGCAAGCTGCTGGGTGTTGAACGAACAGCCAGGCCGGCCGGGAGGTTCCCCTGAAGTGGCGAAGATCTGCCGGAAGGGGGCGTGCTTGTCTTCTTAATCATCCACACACACTGGCAGCTGAATAAATCTGTAGACCCGCACATCTTTTGTTTGTTCTGAAATTACTGTGAGGGGAAAAATAGAGGCGTCCCAATCCCTTGATAGCAGAATGGAGGAGTTAGAGCCCTGGAAGTCCAGAGGCCCCTCAGCCTCCCAGCCTCCGCCTGGGCCATCTCTGGCCACTGAGATGGTAATCCTGCCCCGTGTGGACCTTGCCCACGAACCTTGTCTCGTCTCCTTCCCACCTGCGCCTTTGCGCTGAAATATGCGGGTCAGGGGTCCGCTTGTGTTGTCATCGGTCGGATTGGGGTTTATAGAGACAGAAGAACCTGAGGTATGAAAAGCCACGTGTGGCTTCTCTCAGACAACGCAGAAGACAGAAAGTGGCACCCTCTGAGCCCGGTGTGGAGGAGAGGCTGGGCCACAGAGCTGGCAGAGACTTTTTCCTCAGTCGCGAAATGGCCCTCCTCCTCCTCTTCCTCTTCCCCTGTCCCTGCAGCCCCCCTTCCTTTCCCTCACCCCAGCCCCTCTTTCCTAAATAGACTTAGAAGAGTCTGAGACTCTTCTGTCTTCGTTCTTTCCCTGGACAGGAGCCAGGGCTGGATCCCACCCGGGCACACCGGAACCCCTTAGCTGTGGCGGGGGCTCTGGGGTTTCTTGGAGGTGGGTCTCAGCCTAGTGGACACAGAAAACAGTCGGAACCACTCCCCCGTCCTCCACGCACTAGGGTTCAGGGTGTGCGGACGGATGAGCCAGAGAACGGTGAAAAGAGGAAGGTCTGAGGCCACCGTGGTGTCGGTCACCCAGGGCCCCTCCACCTGGAGCCTGCGTCCTCAGGCCCCTGCTGCCCGAGGGTGCTTCTTCCATCCCCAAAGGCCGCCACACCGCCAGGCCTAAGCTCCTCGGGGAGTCACGGGAAGGTGAGAGGAAGGAAACTGGTGGTGACAGCCACTTTCTGGTTTTGCCCTATGCAGAGGGGCACTTGGCGACTGGCCTGAGCGTAGGTCAGGCCCCTGTTCTCTCTGTGATGGCCTGTGCCCAGGGGGCCTTTCCACAAGACCACAGTAGAGCAGCTCTGGGCTTCTGGTTGCCCAGTGAACGCGCATTGCTTGGGCCAGGACCACCAGGGACGGCAAAGGAGAGGTTCTGAGGGTTTGGGGACCGAGGAAGGGATGTGGACTTACCCAGCCGCCTTCCTAAATGCCACTGCCCTGGCGGGCACGGAGAGAGGTCAGCCCCTGGCTTCCGTTTCCCACCACTACAAAGTCTAAGACAAGGATGGGGGCCTCCGACTGGGTACAGCGACCCAGGGCTGGACGGGGCAGGGGGACACTCGGCCCCCGGCACTGTCTGTCCAGCAGTCATTTTAGGGAAATGCTGTCGCCCTCTCTCCTGTGCCCAGTTTTTCTCCCGTCACTGGAGTGGGAGGGGTGAGTGGAAGGGATGGAAAGGAAGCAGCCCTGCGGAGGGGTCTCCTTCCAAGTTTATTCACAATCAGCTCAATCCACCAAAGCGGTTCCTAAAGGGCTCTACAGAGCTCTACACAGAAAACATGAGGCTAATTATCATGGCAGCTAGGACTGGTTTTCACGATTATCACCACTGTAAAGATGAATGATTGACGGACTGATTCGCTGGGAGGCTCAACTCCGGGCCCCTCTCCTGGCAGCAACAGGGTGCCCCAGTGCCCCCCAACAGTCCAGGAGCCAGTGGCCACCAGGGGTGTCAGTTCTGGGGGCCGCTCTGCAGAGTCCTCTGCCAGGGCCTGGTGCTCCAGGTTCCCGGTGTCCCCAGGACACCCCCACTTCTCCTGCACCCCGCCCAACCAGGGAGACTCCTCACGGGGTAGCGCTGGTCTTGACCTTGGCGAGAACCTTCTTCTCCTTGACCCTGCGATTCTGAAACCAGATGGTTATCTGGCGCTCCGAGAGGCTGGTGGCCGCAGAGATCTTGCGCCGCTTGTCCTTGGTGATGAACTTGTTAGCCGCGTACTCGCGCTCCAGCTCGCGCAGCTGCCCCTTGCTGTAGGGAATGCGCTTCTTACGGCCGCGGCGGAAGCCACAGCCGTCCGCAGGGTGCTGTGCGCTCGAGTCTGCGAGGCAGAGAAACCCAGGAAGGCAAACGCACGCTCAGATCCCCAGGCGCAGACCCAGCGCAGCCCCAGGCCCTCCGCCCCCACCGCCCCGAGGAGGCTACGTCATCCTGCAGGCGCAGCCTGAGCGCTTGCGTTCGGTCCCCCAAAGCACAGGGGGGCACCCCGGCCTCCGCTGCCTGCCTTTCCACGCTGCTCCCTTTCATCCCTGCGTTCACGCCGGGAGTCTCCAAGCACACCCACAGCGCACAGGCCTCTGGTCAGGACCACTCTGTGCACACTCACTCGCGTTCTCAGGCTCTCCAGGCTCATTCTGTGCAAGGGAATCGCGTTTCTGCACACACTCCCAACACATGCACATGCACGCCCATGCACGCACGCACACTCACACACAATCACATGCATGCACGTTTGGCAGGAGGAAACCTACGTTTTCCTTTGGAATCTGCAAACTTGCCTAAGAGAAAGTGAGGGGCCCTGTCCCCTATACCTCCCGTCCCACACCCACACCCACCCACGAGCTGTGCTACTTAGTGCTGGTGTACAGTTGCACTGGGCTGGGTTGGGCCACCCTCCGGCATATTGAAAGGCTGGTCCCAGCACCTCCGAGGAAGCAAGGGAGGCCTCGGACAGGACACAGCACAGCACGCTGACTCTCTGGACCCCTTCCAGGTCCTCGGGCTGCCTGGACCCTTGTTGCAGCCCTAGTACGCAACACAGGAGCACCAAGCTCCTCCTCACCAGCCCAGAGTCTCCCTCCTCCTCTTCCTCCCCCTCCAGGGCAAGTGCCAGCGTAGCCTGCCCAGAACCAAGGGGACCCCGGGGGTGGAGATTACCTGCAAACGCCGCCTTCCAGAAGGGACCCGGTGGGTTCTGCTCACCCTGGCAACACATCTGGCCATTCCAGCCACTGGCCAGGGTCCAGGGCTGGTAACTGTCCACTGGCAGCAGGGGCTCGTGGCGCGGCTCCCCAGGGGCACCCAGGGTCTGCACCACTGACACATCCAGGTAACTGGCCATGGGCTGGTAAGCTCCTGGGTACCCCGGGTAGAAGGCAAATTCGGTGGGGCGGCTGGGGTACTCCTCCCCGGCTGCAGGAGTTTCCGAGGGGTAGGCAGCCAGGGTGGCCGCCTGGGCACAGGGCTTCAGCGAGCTCCGGGACACTCGGCAGGAGTAGTACCCGCCTCCAAAGTAGCCGTAAGGCACGGGAGCTGGGGATGCCCCCTGGGGCACCCCAGGACAGGGGTGGCACTGCTTGGGTGGCTCCGCAGAGCCTGGCAGGTCCAGGGGGGCATAGTTGACAGCGGGCATCAGCGTAGGCACCGCAGGGTGGCTGGCAAGCGGGGAGTGGGCTACCAGATTGCGCGCCCCTCCCGCTCCCAGCAAGCCCTCCATATCCTTGGCCCCGTCCAAGGTGGCATAATTGCCAGGCTCCATGGGGCCCAGGGTCGGCTCATGGGGCGCAGGGGTGGGGGATCGAGGGTGCACCCAGCTTGCTCTCCCCACCCCGGCCCAGGAATCCAAAGCGTTTTAAATCGCTCCCAGCTCTCAGAGCGCCAGCATTCGCCTGGCCAGGCCGCCCGACGCAGGACACGCAGGGCCCGGCCACGCGCGCTGATTGGCTGCGGTGGGGACAGCAGCTCATAAAACCTCGGCTGCAATCGCGGAGGGAGCGGGGCGAGGAGCCCGCCACACCTCCTTCGCCTCCCCTCTCTCCCCCTCCCTCCCTCTCTCCCTATCCCTGGCTTTCTGTCTCCTGTGCTTTGGCAGGTTTAACGAGAGAATAAAAAGCTCTTCCAATAAAGTGTCCATCTCCTGGGACGGGGAGCCGCTCCGGCCTCCAAGGAGAACCCGGGAATGCGCCCCAGGAAGAAGTAGCTGGCCAGTGGGGGTGCGGGGACTTCCGGGAGCCCGCGCCCTGGGGCCTAGGGAGAAGCAGCGCCCCAGCTCCCTCCAGATGCCCCTCTGACCCTGAGGCACTGAAACTAGCACTCTGGCGCCAGGGTGCCTGAGACACCCCTTCCCCAGGGAGCTCAGCCACCGCCCTGAAGGATCGGAGGCCCAGATCCGATCTGGGTGAGGTGGAGTGAGGGGGGCAGGGAACCCCCCGCAGAAAACGTGCGATCCGGAGCTGGGCCACGCAATGTCCGGGCGAAGGGGAAATGGAGCCTCTACTTGTTGCCCGGGAAAGGGGGGTCTGGGTTTCCGTTTAAGGGTGGAGAGAGAGACACAGAGAGAAAAAGAGGGACCTAGGGAGGCGGAGGGAGAGAGAAGCACAAAGGGAGGAAGGCAGAGTTTGAAGGAGGTGAGGGGACAGAATCATAAAATCCTGAGTGCCAGTTGGGAAAGAGAAGTCCTTTCCCTCCCGGGGGAGCTCAGGAAGTGTGGGCGAGCCAGGCCTGGCCAACCAACCCCGAGGCTGCGGGGGTTCTGCACCTCACAACTGCAGGGCTCAGGCCTTCCCAGACCCCAGCCTCTCTGCCCTTCTGCGGCCCAGGAACCCAGGGCACTGTCCCAGGTGCCAGCACATTTCCACCCAAGCCAGGGGCCCAGAAAACCCAGGACACGATCTGCCTCCTCCAGGCTCTAGGTTTCCGTAGAAGCCAGAGGGCATAGGGAGGGGGGCCCTCACCCCCGGAATGGCTGGAGCCCTCCTGGGTGCAGAGCAGTTCAAAAGACTCAGTTTGGTCCTCGGTCTTTGTAGATACTGTTTCCTTCATCAGCCTTCCCAAAGCAAGACCTTCCTTGTGCTGCTTCTAGAACCCTCAGTTTTCCTAGTGAAGGCAGGAACTTTTCCAAGTTATGAAACAGGCCACCCAGAGCTCTGGATGGGCTGGGCTGGGTGCCCCCACCGACCTGAAGCTGAACTTGAGTCTCCTGGTGGGAAAGAGCCCATGGGAGCCAGAACTGCTCCGAGTCGGAGTCGCAGGGCTGGCGTCTGTACTGTACACCGCTCTCAGTGGACGTGGCTAATAATTGAAGACGCTGGGCACAGAATTCTCGTTAGATTTTATTGCCTTTGAAAACAGCATGAAAGAAGCTCAGTGTAGCGGCCACGCTTGTAATCCCAGGTGCTTCAGGAGGCTGAAGCAGGAGAAATAACAAGTTCAACCCCAACCCGGGTAACTCAGTGAGGTTCTGTCTCAAAATAAAATAAAAAGGGTTGGGGTTGTGAGCACATGGCCTAGCATGAATGAAGCCTTGGGTTCCATCCCAGCATGAAAAGGAAGGGAGGAAGGAGAAGTTTCACTGGTTTTCATTTGATAAATGATAGATTCCTAGGACATTTCCTCAGTTTTAGTCTGCACTCAGCAAACATGTACATACATATACGTATGTGTGTTGGGGTAAACTTGTCTGTGTGCAAGTTGTTCACCACTGTGCAGTTACAAGCATGCGGAGATCCCTAAACTTAAAAGAATCATAATAATACTTTTAAAAAAACAACATTCCTGGGCATAAACCCAACAAACGTGAAAATTTATGTGCATCAGAAGGGATATTCCTAGTGCTTGTACCGGCGACACATACTAAAACCGGACTGATGTGAAGATAGTCAGCCTGGTCCCACTCAAGAATGACGTGTAAACGTGTGGAGCTTTCATTGGAGAGGGAGGATTGGGTCCCAGTACTGGAATAAGAAAAAAAGAGGAGGAAAAGGAATGGGCGGGGGTAGCAGCAAGTGCTGGAAGGTCCTCTGCGGTTTGCGACAGCATTGTCCAGAACATCTTAACTAGAAAGAAAATGTCCATCAACTAACTGTAGGACGGGCCGAGGAAATTAAGCTGTTAGGATCAAGGGTGCAGCTCTTGGTGGGAAGCACCTGCCTACTGTGCAAGAGGCCCTGGGTTTCTGCTGGTGCGGTGGGCATGCCTGTAATCCCAGCATTCGGGAGGCTGAGGCAAGAGGATTGCTGTGAGTTCGAGACCAGCCTGGGCTACAAAGTGAGCTCAAGGCCAGTCTAAACTACATAGCGAGATCCGGTCTCAAAAAGACAAAATAAGGGGTCCTGGGTTTGACTCAGAGTAACAGAAAAAAGGAAAGGAAAAGAAAGATGACCCAGGAACTGAAAAAGAGCAAACTATTGCAGTGCAGAACACGGATAAACTGCCCAGACACAGGAGTGAAAGGATTCCATTTGGTGACGCTCAAGAGCCAGAAAGTTAGTGTTCGGTGATAGAGCCAAACTTTAAGTCCTGCCTGAGCCACAGAAAGAACCCTGTTTCAAAAATCCAAAAACCAAAACAAAAAACAGAAAGAAAAGAAAAAGTAGAAATAACCTTAGGAGGGCTGGGCATAGTGGCACTCACCTGTAATCCCAGCTACTCAGGAAGCTGAGGCAGGAGGGTCAAAATTTTGAGACCTGCCTGGGCAGGGTTTTTTGGCTTTTTTGTTTATTTGTTTGTTTGTGTTTTATTTGAGGCATCGTCTCACTATGTAGTCAAAGCTGGCCTCGAACTCATGGTGATCCTCTTGCCTCAGCCTCGTGGGCAATTTAAAGAGAGCCTTTCTCTCTCTCTGTCTGTCTCTGCCTCTCTGTCTCTGTGTCTCTGTGTCTCTGTCTCTCTGTCTCTGCCTCTCTCTCAAAAAAAAATAATGGAGAAGTCTGGGGCTGTAGCTCAACAGGAGAGCTTCTGCAAGTTCCATCCTAAGAACAGAGAAAAGAAAGAAATGAGGAAAAGAAATTACTCTGAGGAAAGTTGTCCCAACCAGGCGGGGACTTGAAGCCTCCCAAGTGCTGAAAATACTTTTTTTTTTTTGAGAGTTTCACTATGCAGTGCAGGCTGACCTTGAGCTCACTTTGTAGCCCAGGCGGGCCTCGAACTCGAAAGGATCCTCCTGCCTCAGCCTCCCAAGTGCTGGGATTACAGGCGTGCGCAGCCACGCCCGACTTGAAAATATTCTCGTTGTCACTATGTGCTAGGTCTACGGCTGTCTTCACTTTGTGAAAATTCATCAAGCTGTACCCTTGGGGTTTTGGCACTTTCCCTTATGGGAGTAATATCTCAAGTTTAAAAGCAAAATAAAGTTTTAAAAACTCAAAACAGCAGAGCCAGGGTGCAGCTCAGTGGTGGAGCACTTGCCTAGCATGCATGAGGCCCTGAGTTCCATCCTCAAAACCACAAAATATAGTTTTTTAAAAATTCAGAGCAGCACTGCCTGCAGCTGACTTTTTTGCAGTTAGTGCGTGAGCCCTCCTCCATAGATATCCGTAGCCAGGTTCGTTCATTCGTGTAACTCTGCGTGGCTGCCAAATACAAAGGCATCAACTTACGCTTGCCCCAGCCCATCTCAACTTGCTGGGCTGGAGGGCCTCTCCCAGATTCCACTTCCATGCAAATGCGAACGCTAAGCTTTGTTTTGTTTTTGCTCTCTCTGCAATTTATTCAGCACCTACTAGATCCCATGGGAGCCCATCTGGAGCCTACATTCACTAGCACACAAGTCCACGTTCTTACTTCCTTGCGTGCTTGTGTGTGTAGCCACAGCTCTGCAGGGCGGATCGTGGGTCTCGGGTGGTGTGGTGACATTGACCCCTCAGAGGAATGCTGGGACCATGTCCTGTTGGGACCATAAATCCAGTTAAGTATCACGTCTATTCTTTGGAAAGGACGGCTGTCCCAGAGAGTGCTGGTCCCTTTTCCTTTGCAGATGGGTGAGCCTGAGGCTCAGAGATCCCAAGTGCCCCCGTACGGAGTTGAGCCCTGAACCCTGCACAACCCAGGCGTCCAGGCCCGACCCTCCCCCAGCCCACAGAGCCCTTTGTGTCCCTGTGTCCCGCCGGGCCCTCCTGGCAGAGCCACCCGCAGGAGCCCAGGGCCCCTCCAGCCCCTTTACAGGCCCAGCCAAACGCGCTGAAAGCCTCATCATGCTCCTTTACATACCCGCCAGACGCTTGCAGGAAGGTCAAGGCCAAGTTGAAAGTTAAGAGTCTGTTTACCTCCGGGAGCCCATTCAGCGCGGCCCGCACAGCGCCGGTGACCTTTACAGCCCGGCCTTTGAGCGTGGCCGCCGCGCCCCCAGGGGTTCCGGCCACGGGGACTTGGCACCTCCGTGTCACCCCCGCCCCCGCCCGGGCTGGGGATCCGCAGGCCAGCGAGGGGGTGGGAGTGGCCCACCGAGCCCGCTGGGGACGTTGGCTAAGTTACGGTTTTTGTTTCGCTGTTCTCGCTGTTTTTGCTAAGTGAGCGCTTGCTGCCCGTGCCCCCTCCCGGGACAAGGTGTGCGCGGCGGCCCCGCAGGCCCGCAGGCCGGCTGCGAGGAGGATAAGGGTTTATTCTTTGCAGCGGGGTCGCCCCGGCTTCTAGGAACCCGGCCTGAGCAGCGCTGTGCGCTCCTCCCGCTCCTCGCTGTTCTCTGCTTCTACCTCCCGGCATCTGTCTGCTCCTGGCCCAGTTGTTCATCTCCTGAATTCCCGCGATCCTGTTTTTCTCTGTTCCTTCGGGATTTCTTCTTCCTTTTTCTCTTTGTCACTTGCTGTCTGGCTCTTCCTTCTGAAAAGTTTTCCTTGTGAAAACGTCTGCCTTGTTCCCCTTCTCCTCCCTCACGTTATTTCTCTTCCTTCTTGTGTTTCTCCCGTTTGTTTTCCTGTTTTCCCTCCTTCCCTTCTCTCTGTCTCTAGCTCGCTCTCTCCTGTCTCCTCTCGCTCTCTGTTTTCCTCTGCTCCCTCTTTCCCTCCTGGCCTTCTCGCAGGGTTTGCCACTGTTCTCCAAGTGCGGAAGGGGCCTGACGGGCCTGTGGCCAGGCTGGCCGCGGCCCTTGCTCGGAGCGGAGCTCATGTGAGGCTGGAACACAGCAGCCGGGCTGGGGACCAGGGTGACGCAGCCCGCTCTTCCTTAACAAGAAGTTAGGCGGGGTCTGTCCACGCCGCCGGAGAGGACCATCTTTCAGGTGATCTGATCGCCAGGGCACAGAGCAGCAAAGGCGCAGAGGGTTGAGGCCCTGGCAGTCCTGCGGCACTTTCAGGATCGGACCCTCGGGACAAATGTAAGTGCCCAGGGCTGTAATGGCGCCTAGAAGCCAAGCCTGGGAGTGGGATCCAGAGTGGATGGAGGGAGGGAATGAGGGAAGGAAGGGAGGCAGGGCCTGAAACCCAGGGCTGCAGAGCAGAGCCCCAGAGCCCCATCCTCTGGTGCTGCAGCCCCTGGAGAATCAGCCTCTCTTCGCTGCCACGTGTGCTGAGTAGGAAGACAACTCAGCCCAGAGGCCCCAGCCCCACGCCCCAGCCCTCCAGCCTGGCACCATGTCCAGAGAACCCCAGGCTGGAGCCAGCCCAGCCATGGTGGGCCTAGATGGTCGCCCAGCCGTGTGTTGGGGAAGGTCCTTCCCGCTGCCGCTGCCAGTTTTCCTGGCTGAACCACACAGAAAGCCAAAGGCTGAACAGGGAGGAGGAGGACAGGACTCTCCCACATGGATGCAGGGCAGGGAAAGTTCCAAGGGCCTGCAGGGAGCCCAGCTCGCCACCGCCTCTGCAGAGCAGAGTTGGGACCGTGAGTCCCAGGGAGTAAACTCCTCCATGGCCCACGGCACCAAATCGTCCTGGGAAGCTGGGCATGGTGGTGCACGCCTGTAACCCAGAGTCCCAAAAGGCTGAGGCTGGGGAACCACAGGTTCAAGCCCCGTCTGGACAAATTAGCAAGACCCTGCCTCAAAACAAAACAAAACAAAACACTCATTTTAAAAAGTCTGGAGGTGTAGCTCAGTGGAAAGGCCCTGGTTTCAAGCTACAGTCCAAAAAAAAGGGGGGGGGGAGAGCAGTATGAGAAATTACCTTCTCCACCCTCACCCCAGTTCTCACCCATCACCTCAAAGGTAGTTGGAAAGTGGGATGTCCCGTAGGACTTAAAATAATCTCCAGGGTTCACAGCAGCTTTCGGGGCCTGGAGGACGGGGCTTCTTCCTTGGTCTCAACCCCTGCGGCCCCAGACGCCTCTGGAATGAAGAACATATCAAAAGCTCCTCCTGCCAGAAGAAAGTGATTTCAGCTACTGAAAACTGCCCCTCCACCTCTCCCTCCTTTTTTCTTCAAGAGATGGGGGTGTTGGTGACTTTAGAAGGAGAATGCTGGCGTGCTCAGGGCTGGAATTAAAAACTGAGTCTTCATTCCTTAAATCAAGAAGATATCTCCACCTGGTGTAGTAGCTAACATCCGTCATCCTGGCACTCAGGAGGCTGAGGCAGGAGATCCTCCCCCTCAGGAGATTGAGGCCAGCCTGAACTACATGGTGAGACGCTGTCTCAAAAAAAAAAAAAAAGAAAGAAAAGAAAAGAAATCTCAAATCAAAACAACGTCCATATGTTTGCCGCATTCCTTTTTCCAGTACTGGGGACTGAACCAGGGCCTTCACACTGAGCTACATCCCTAGCCCCCTTTCTTTAATTTTGTATTTTGAGATAGGTTCTCACTGAGTCCCAATGTGCCCAGGCTAGGCTCCCACGTGAGATCCTCCTGCCTCAGTCTCCCATCTTCCACACTTTCCTTGCTGGAAGCCTTGGGACCTTTTCAAATGCCCAGAACTTGACCATCTGTAGCCTGCCTCCCTCCTCTTTGTCCCCAGCCTACAGCAAAGTTTTCTCCCTCCTCTTCCCACTAAGTTATCCTAAGTTACTCATTCCAGGAAACACAGTGTGGACAGGAGCAAGGCAGGCATCACACACACACTCACACACACACACACACACACTCACACACACACAGAGGAAGAAAGAAAAATGGTCCCCATCTCATCCCTACCCAACCCTGTCCTGTGTCCTGTCCAGGGTGCTCATTGGTCCCTGCCCTTGAGTCTCACAAAGAACCAATCCCCTGGGGTTCAATAAAGGTTTAAAAATATCCTCTTGCTGCCCAGTCTGTGCTTGAAATGCCCCTCACCCCAGTCTGCATCTCAGCAGCGGTTTGAGGTGTGCACTGGTCTGGTGCTTCCTGGTCCCTGCCCTGCGGACTCTGGCCTGGGGAGAGCTACCTGCCACGTCCTCAAGACCCTGGGCCAGCCACTGACACCCCCCTGCCCTGATCCCCCGAGACTGGCCACACCTGGCCTGGCCGGTTGTAGCCGGTCTACACTGATCCCACCAGTCTAGAGCTCATATGGGGCTGTGCACGGGCCCCTTCTTTATTTGAGGTTCAAACCAGCTCCTGAAACGAAGCAGCTCTCAGTCACTGCGGTTTAGAGTGGTTCTTCTTCCCCCACCTCCTGGGGGAGGGGTCTAAAAGTTCTCTCAAATGAAATGCTTTGGCTTTTGATTGTAAAATATCGCGCGCGCGCGCGCGCACACACACGTTCCCTCCTTGTCCTCTCACCCCAGCTTTGCCCCTGAGCAGAAGTGGAAAGCGTGGCCGCCTTCTTGGGTTCTGACACCAGATATCTTCCCCGGGGAAATCTGAAGACTTTGAGGCCAGGAGCTCTGGCAGAGGAGATTCCAATCTTGGAGGCAGGAGGTAACCCCAGGAGCTGAGGACTTAGAAGCTCAGAAGGACAGAAAAGCTTTCTTTTAGGAAGTCATTCACTGGGGGACATTGGGGATCCCCTTCCCTTCTCTTGCAGAAGAGGAAACTCCAAATTCCTGAGGTACCCAAAGTAGTCAGTCAGCATTTGGGGTTGGGAGAACACATGAGCCCCCAGGTCTCCAGAGAAAACTGACCTCAGAGGCCAGTCCTGTGCTTCCGGGCAGCTGGAGCCAGAGAAGAATGGCGCACGAGGTGGTGGGGAGCTCCTTGCCCTTGGCTGCAGTCTGGCCCGTTCTGGGGGTGCCTGCTCCCAAGGAAGTCCAGCCAGCCAAGATGGGAGGCGTGTGTGGAGGAGCTCGGGAGGTCAGCAGGGGCTGGGGGCCCAGCTCCGCATCCACTGCATCCACCCACCGTGTGGTCCCAAGGGCCCCTCCTCCTAGGCTGAGAAATGCAGGTCCCTGAAGAAAGTGCACCCGGTTAGGCATACCACCCCCCAAGGTCCCCAGATCCCTAGAAGCCCAGCAGCTGTGGTCAGGGGAAGAACTCCGTCTCTCCTTCCCCCCTCACACCTTCTGTGAGCCTTGGAGTAGCCCAGATCCCCAGCTGCCTGGGGGGGCGGCCTGCAGCTAGAGCCCCAGGCGCCACCATGCCAGCCTCCCTGCAGGTTCAGCCTCTCGTGTGCCCTCCTCCCACCCCATCAGCTTGGGTTTCTAGCAGGGGAATTACCTGCCTCAGAGGTGCAGGCAAAGGAAGTCACAGGGGGACCCCAGGCCGCCTGGTGTTTCCCAGACCCACGCCAGTCAGGCAGCCCCCTTGCTAGTGAAGAATTCACAGGAACTGCGGGAACTGCCGCCTCTCCATCAAGACCAGGGATTCTGAAGAGGCTTCCCGCCGTCCTTCTTTCCACACTGTAAACTCCTGGCCTGGCAGAGTCCTTAGCAGGGCCACCCAGGGCCTGCACCCCCCAGGGCTTCCCTGTTGCCCCCACCTGCAGAAGGGGCTCCCCTCCAGAGCAGTCACCACAGGACCAAAACCACTTCCTGCCCTCTGAGGACAACATCTGCCCCTGTCCCAGGGGCTTCTTGGGAGGATCCTTCAGGATCCTGATCTGTGTCCTGTGCCCGTGGGGCGTGGGACACCTTGAGCCCTGTAACCAGCTCTCATTGAATCCACAGAACTTAGAAGCCAGGCGGGTGGAGGAGGGGCGAGGGTTATTCCCATTTTGTAGATAAGAAAACTGAGGCTGGGAGATTAATTTCTCCCATTTCTACAAGTAAATAAATGATAGAGCCTGAGTTTCAACCCCATCGCTACTGGCTGCTTCATTTCTCCTCTGTAACCCTTTGTCTCTCTTTTCTTTTCCTCCCGCCTCAGCCTCTTTGAGGAGGCGGTGTCTGGGATTACAGCACAAGGGGGATACCCCACGCCTTCCCTATGGGAAACACGAAGTCCTTGATAGTTTTCAAAATGGAAAACTATCAGACTGATATTAAACTAGACCTAAGATATTTGGGAAAGTTATTTAGGGCAAAAAAATAAAATATCACAACATTGACTCCAAAATAAAGGAACTTGCTTAGCATACAGTAATTTTTGTGCTGGGCATGGTGGTGCATGACTATAATCCCAGCACTCAGGAGGCTGAGGCAAGATTGCCAGGAGTTCAAGGCCAGCCTGGGTTACATAGCAAGACCCTATCTCAACAAAACCAACTTCTAACGCTATCCTCTCTGAGGGGGGGGGGAACAAGCATTTGGTGAGAAGTGACAAGATTCTGATTTGAGGGCAGCTCACCCCTTCAAATTGGGAAAAATTCGAGCACTGTGGTTTTCTGGGGTATGGACACATGGCTTTATTTGCTTATTTATTGGGGTACCGGGAATCGAACTCACAATGGACACATGGCTTTATTAATGGCAGATTGCATGCATTCAAGAAGTACTTAAACAGTCTAATGTAACACCCTTGCACCCAACCTCCAGCTTCAACAGGAACCAGCATGTAGCAGACTTCCTGAAAATTTTCTAAAGTATTTAGAAGCAAATCCCATTGTCTCACCCAAAATGTATCAGTTTGAATCTTTGACAGACAAGTTCTTTCTTCTCTTCATGTTTTTCTTTGTTTTTACATTGTTCACATCTGATTATCACACAAAACAAATTGAACAATACGCCCTTAATCATACACAGGTTAGAATTTCCTCAGTTGTCCCCAAAAATGTCACAATTAGTTTGTGCTAATCAAACTCTAAACAAAACCCATACAAAATTTAAAAAAAAATAAAGCCTGCAAATTACCTTTAGGCAATAGATCTTTTTCTTGTAACCTATAATAATTTCCCTTTCTATTAATAATACTTAGTTTACATTCTGGTATGCTGGGGATATAGCTCAGGGGCACAGCGCCTGCCTGGCAAGCGCAAGGTCCTGAGTTCAGTTCCCTGTACCAAAATAGAATCTGGGGCAAGCTAGGCATGGTGGTGCATGACTGTCATCCCAGCATTTGGGAGGCTAAAGCAGGAAACTCACTGCAAGTTCAAGGCCAACTTGGGGTACATAACGAGTTGAGGAACTGCCTAGGCTACACAGGGAGACCTTCCTCAAAAAAAAAAATGCTCATGGAGGAAAAAGATCACTGATTTATGTTGGATAAGTGATTGTTTCATTAATTTATTTTCATAGTACTGGAGATCAACCCAGGCATGCTCTACCACTGGCCTACATTATGAGCCTATTTGTTTGTTTGTTTGTTTATATTTAGTTTTTTGAGACAGGGTCTCACAGTGGAGCCCAGGCTGGCCTCAAACTTGGGTTTGACCCTCCTGTCTCAGCTTCCCCTCTCAACCTCCCTGAGTGCTGGGATTGTAGGGGTGTACCTCCCTGCCTGGCTTTTTATTTATTTTGAGACAGGATCTATATAAATTGTTCAGACTGGCCTCGAACTTGGCAACCTTCTTGCCTCAGCCTGCAGAGTAGCTGACACGCAACTTCGGCTTTGTTTGTGTTCTTGCAGGGCTGGGGATCAAACCACATCAAGCATTCTACCAACAGAGCTACAGGCCCCAGCCTCAAACAACTTCTTACAGTGCCCGCCACCCCGGTTCTCCCGCTGGCAGCCTGGACTCCATTCCTGACTCTCTTTCGTTCCTGCTGCCGCCCCTCCCACGCAGACAGAAAGGCCCGCACTGGGTTTGGGGCTGGGTTTGGGGCTGTGTCGGTTTCCTGGAGCACTGGGGCCTGAGTGGCCCCATCCAGCTCTGCCATTGTGGGGCAGACCATCTCCTCTCTCTGACCATGACTGTGGCCATCCGGCCTCCCTCGAAGGAAAGGAAACAGGATACCAAATGAGGCTTTCTCCCGCCCGAGGAGGGGGAGAAGAGCCACCGACAGGCCGACAGGCCGTCTGTTTGCAACCTCCCATCTCTGGAAAAGCCGGGACTGCCCCCTCCCAGCCCCAAGCTGGGAGAGAGACCTGGGCCTGCTGGTGCTTGGCTTGGGAAGCTGAAGTCTTCGCCTCCAAGCCTGGGGAAAAGCGTGAGGTGCTCAGGCCGGGGCCTCTTTTCTAGGAATCACCCAGGAGCTTTGGCAGGGTCTGTTCAGCCCTCCTTCTTCGGGAGCCCCAAGCTCCCCCAGCTCCCCAAACCCCAATCTCTGTCTGAGAGCAACTCCTAGCCATGCTGGCTCCAGAAGCAGCTCCCAGCTCTGCAACCTACTTAACCTCTTCTCGCCACCCAGCCTAGCTGCCGGAGGGGGAAGAAGGGGCCTGCGGGCCAGCACAGAGGCAGCGCAGCATTGCTGAGGAGCTCTGGCGTGTTCCATCTCCACACTATATCTAGCTCATAAAAAGCCAGCGCAGGCAGTAAATTCTCCCCTGCAGGACAACGTTTTAATTAATTATCGGGTTATCCAAGGTGACTCGTGTGAAATGCAATTTGCCCTTGTAAACTGAATCTAGCATCGTCCACTCTGAGGAGCAGCTGCATGGTGTCCTCTCTGGAGGCTGACCCCAAAGTCATATTTATGCCCCGAGGGGCTGGGGTGACACTTCAGTCCGTGCAGGTTTGGCTTGAAGAAAGCTCACTCAGCTGCCCAGGGTATTAAGAGATTGAGTCTCCTCAATAGCTCTTGATATCATAAAACCTCTTTCTTAGAAAATATAGTTTTGTTATATAATGTATACACAATCAGATTGTATATCTAGGTGTGGAGGTGCATTCCTATAATCCCAGCACCTGGTAGGCTGAGGCAGGAGGATTGCCAGGAGTTTGAGGCCAGCATGGGCTATGTAATGAATTCAAGGCCAGCCTGGACTGCATAGCAAGACTCTGTCTCAAAAAAGAAAGAAAGAGAGAGAGAGAGAGAGGGAGGGAGGGAGGAAAGAAGGAAGGAAGGAAGGAAAAAAAATCAGATTTTCCATATTATATATGCATATATGTACATACATTATACATACATATTTACATATTTTAGTTGCTTGTTTTATAATATCTTCAAAGGACACATGAAGCCATCCCACCTCAGAATAGAAATTTATGCTGAGTTTCGCTTCGACAGATCTGAATGGATCCACATCTGCCTCACATAGTAGGAGGGCTGTACCTCGGCCCACACCGCGCGGTTCTCTGCGTGAGATTCGCTCGCCTTTCCGCCTGACCTTCAAGCTCCCAAGCTCCAGGCCCCAGCACGGAGTGTGGCCAGCGTGGGTGAGGGTCCCTGTTGACCCCTCAGACTGCAGCCCCTTACGGGCCGCAGGGGCAGGAGTCCTCTCCGACTGTAAACCTTTGGGGATGGTAGGGCTGGAGCCGCGACGTTGTTCATTTCAGCAGGACCTGGGCGTCAGGCTGCCCCGGGACAGCACCCCGTGCGAAGGACTTTGCGCCAAGTGACCCTGAGGAAGGACGCGGGAGGGCGAGGAGGGAGGTCAGACGGAGCCCCCACCAGAATTTAACCAGAGGAGGGGGAGCCTCTGGGACTGTCCCTCCACTGCTGCCACCCCCAGCACAGGGTCTCTGAGGGAAGGGAGCAGACACTGGATTGAAATCGCGGCAGGAACCCCGGGCTGCCCGTCCGCCCTGCGCTCAGCCAGGCGTCCTGCAGCTTTTCTCTTCCGGGATTTTCTCTCCCGGCGCCTGCTCTAGTGCCCTTCCTTGACTTGGGAGCCAGGTTATACTTTCGATAGTGGAAGAAAAGAGGCTGGATCCCAAACCCCGAGGGGCTCCCTCCCAAGGCCCGAACTCTGTGAACTCCTGGCTGATCCCCGAAGTTCCCCCCGCGGTTTTCAGAGCGGGGCTAGAATCTGTGTCTGGCTGGAGTTTCCATTCCGTTTGAAAACTTTCTTTTTTTCCCTACTTCTGGCCATGCTGAGAAGACATCAAGCTGAAACAAAATAAAATTTTCTCTCTCTCTTTAGCCCACTTGAATTTTCATCTTCAGGAAGAAATAAATCTGATGCAGCTTCAAAGTGGGGGGGGATTTAGTAAGTGGGGGGGTTTGCAAGGTCTCTTGGCCTGAAAAGACTAATTTTTCTGCTCCAAAAGCACCCAACAGTGCCCCCAAGCCAGAGGGCAGACAGAGGGGCAGACAGCTACCACACATCTGTCTGTCCTGATATGCAGATGGCCTGGCCCAGCCTTTGAATGAGCCAGTTCACGGTGTGCACATTCTTTCACCAGATCTGAGGTACTGGCCCAGAGATCCCCCTCGCAAAAGCGGGTCTTGTCTGTGGCAGACAGAGGGACAGAAGGTGGCCAAATGCACAGTTAAAGAGATCAGGGAATCTGCGGGCGGGTGGTGCAGGGAGAGTCGAGGCCAGCAGTGGGGGCTGGGACGACCCAGAACTCACTTTGAGGCAGATACAGGTCACCCAGCGTGGTGCCCACCAGGTTTCTGCCAAGATGCCAAAATAACCAGCCGGCCTGGCCAATGCCAAGTGGTCAGCCAGAGCTATGGTTTGGCTCTTCTACAGCCAAAGAGGACTGACTTTTCGCTGTGCCAGAGTTGATAGTGCCCTTCTTTCAGGGCAGCTGAGGGTCGCTGCCCTCACCCGGTGGGCTAGGGTGGACCCCCCTCCCACCTCTGCCCCCCACCCCGAGGCGGCGGTCGAGTTCACAGTCGCTCCCAGCTTTATGCTGGCTTGGCCCTGGAGGGGAAGTGTTTTGATTTGTCGCATATAAACAAAGCAACCAGGAGCGGCCCAAAGGTTTACCAGTTCTGACTGTGTCTCCTTTATCGGGTTAAACCCAGAAGTAGGGCCAAAGCCCCCCTTTTCTTTCATCCTTTTCAGTGTTTTTCTCTTTTAAATGCGGTGATGGGGGTTAAATTTGGGTCGTTAGACGTGCCAGTGAGCCTCATCCTCAGCTCTTCAGGAACGCTTTTTAAAGTTCTAAAAACAATTTGTTATAGTTTTTCAGCCTTGTCGCTGGTCTTCTTGCCTGCTTGATGTAACAAGGCTCCAGCCACACCCACAATAAAGACAGTGGGAGCTTGGGAACGAATCCCCGGATTCCAGCCCCTCAACTCCGTCACTGGAATGGGGATTCCCAAGGCTTGGCCGGCTGACTCGGATCTTCCTCCACTTAGTGGGGACTGCCAAGGGGTGCAGAAGCCGCCGGAAGGAAGTGGGGAGACAGAGAGCCGCTATCAGGGCATAGGAGAACGGAGGGAGAGGAGGAAGCTGCTGGTTTGGGCTCCGAGCCCCTCCACTGTCCACCTCCAGAGCCAAGCCGTGTGGATCAAGTTCCCTCCAGCAGGGCTGCTCCTTGGGGCCACCTGGGAAGCCTGGAGGTTTCCCCTCGCCAGGGCTCCTTCCCTCGAGGGTGGGAGCCCCCCATGCACCCCGTGAACTCCTGCCTGGCCTTGTTGCCCCACCCCGGGGTCCGTGGCTGTGTTGATTTCCCGGCAGGACTGATGCTCCAGAGCCCACAGTCACCCCCAAGATCCTTTTTATAAACTAATTCCAACCTGTCTCCCTCCACTTTCTACGCCTCAATTTTCCTCTATTTTTAGTAAAGGGAACTCAGAATATCCCTGAAGCAAAGGTCTAGACAGGAAAGGGGAGGATTCAGGCAAAGATGTGGGGAGGACTCCGACCCCAGGTTCATACTTCTCCGGTAGATCCACACTTGTCCTGCATGGGATGAAGCAGCCCTGCCCCGGGACGCTGAGAGCAAGCACAGAGGGCTGCCTCCCGAGCCACCCGCACCCTCTCACCCCTGCTTGTCCTGGGCACCCAGCTCAGGCACAGAGCCTGAGACTCTGCAGCCAGCCGCTAGCTTCTTTGCCAAACCCTGGGACAGCCCAGCGCACAAAGGATCGGCTTTCTTGTAAATTGTGTATGCGGCTAAACCAGCACACTGGCCCAGCGCGGGCCCCAGAGATGGCTGGGTGGGCACCTCAAGCGAGGGGCTTCCTGTCTGATCTCCTTCTTCTCCCAGTGCTTGCTTAGTCCCTGGCGCCACGTCTCGCCTGGGCAGGGAAAAGGTGGCAGAAAGGCACAAGGAGGTTTTCTTCCCACCAGGGATGTGCTGAGCTCCAGCGCCGTCCCGCTCTGCTCCCTTCCCAGGCATCTTCCTTCCGCCCAGACGCCCACCCCCAGCTTCCTGTAGTGGTTCCTTTGACCAAGTTGTCCCCTCACCCCTAGTAGTATTTCCTTGGCCAGATTCCTAGGCTCACATGGCATAAAGCCCTGAAGATCTACACTCCCAAATTGACCTAGCAAACCAGGGATATCCAGCGGCAACAAATGTGTTTCGATTTAAACTGTTAGAGCCCAGTTGAATTTTTGGTGCATGGTGAACATCTGGTTCACACTGCAACTATACAAACCTGGTCTGGAGCTAGAAGAGAAACCGGTGTCTCTTTCCCTCCCCAGTACCTCCTTTGCCCAGACGACTGGTTCAGGCATTATTCTTATTGAATTAAACTCCTTAAACTCATGTCCAAAAAGTGATTTGTTTTAAATTTATTTTCATTTTCATTTTTAAAATGAATTATCAAGCCAACAACAACAAAAAATAAAATGGCTGGATACGGTGGCTCATGCCTGTAATCACAGCACTCGGGAGGCTGAGGCAGGAGGATCGTGGCAAGTTTGAGACCAGCCTGAGCTACAAAGTGAGCTCGAGGCCAGCCTGAACTGCATAGGGAGACCCTGTCTCAAAAAGAGAAAAATAAATACATAAATAAAAAGAATTAGCAAGCCAACACCTTGATTTTTGTTGTTCTAATTCCCTGAGAAAACGCTATATTTGCATTGTTATATGAGTTGAGTAGATCAGACCTTCAGATACAGAAATCCCGTTACTTTCTGTATTTTCAGACATTTACTGAGCAGACAGTGCATGTCCATAACAAACTCTTATTACTTACAGATTGAAACAAACATTACTAAAATGTCATCCCTGTTTCAGTCTGTTTTTTAAAAAATAGGTAAGATACGCTAAAGAAAAGATTTGAAAGTTACAGGGAACTTACATTAGAAAGGGGACCAGATCTTGCTGCCATCTCTTACCCTAAATTTCCCTTTCTGGAGGAACGGCACTTCCCCTCCCATCTTCACGGAGATGCGCGAAAGATGGCCTGTAACACACGTGGCGAGTGGCAGCGCACAATTCAATAAACAAAGCTTTACTGGAGACTTTATTTTTAAAATATGTTCAAAACTTAATGCCCCCACTTTAATGGCTCCATTATATTGTGTGGCTGGACCTTAATTTATTTAATTCGGACGGAGGTGTTTAAGTCGAAAGACGTTTAGATGAGCCCAGTTTTCTCTTCCTTGGCTTTCTGCTGTGCGCTTTCCGTGTATTCATCAGTTGTGCCTGTGTGATACATTCTGAGAGATGAGCAGCTCCAAAGGACTTCTGTGTGTTTAGTTTTCGTTGAGGCTCAGCCTACGGTATTTTCACCATATTAAAAGCATTTGGTCCTTCTCCAGAGAACTATCTGTTCGGGTCCTGGTGATTGTCCATTCTTTTCCGTTGATCCAATTTGCCACTCGTTTATTTTCATATTTTACTGAAAGGGGAGATTACAGTTGGGTCCGTAAAGGTTGTACTTGTGAGCAACACGTACAATCTCTCCACCTAGCCTGTGTTAAGAGCGTTTCCTACGACTGGATTCTTTTCCCTGTGGAATTCTGGCTCATTGGAGAGGATGAGGGCTTGTTTTTCTGAACAGTTCTCATGTTCTCTGACTCTCCGTGTTGGACGGGACAGTTTAAAAAGGCGTGGCTGCTGCAGACCTCAGCACCTCACGCAGCCACCCGGCTCTAACTCCCCAACCGCGGGTCCTTACGTCCTGAGAGCCCCCGGGGAAAACCACGGCAAGGAAGTAACTGAGGCTAGGGTCTCAGATACCGCGGGGAACTACAGATCCCGTCTATTTACAGCCCCCAAAGACGGGGTACACAGAAGCCGGGCAGTAAGAACTGGGTGGAACTCAAGGGGTGTCAGGACTGGAGTTGGGGTGAGGGGGAAATCGAGGGGCCTGAGGGTCGTGAGGGCCAGAGGGACCACCTGGTTCTCCATGGGCCGGCTGCCATGCCCTGCAGTTGGCCATTCGCCACAAAACTTTCGGAGAAGGACCCTTGAATTTCAGGCTTGGTGGCAGACCCAGCCCCTTCCAATCGATTTTTCCCTTTGGTGAGGAGCCATCCCTGTGCCTCGAAGGGGTTCATTCCCACCGCTGTCAGGAATTCTTTAGAAGACAAAATGCTTTCTTTGCGTCTTTTATCCTACCTGGATGCACACAAGAAATGGGCTGGGAGGCAGATTTCCAGAGAAAAGTTAAGGCGCGAACTCTGGCCTTGTGGGGTCCATGGTTGGCAGCTGGGGAGACCCAGTCTAGGAGAAGAAAGTGCTGATGTTTACTGAGCAGACAGTGCGTGCCTGGAACTGGCCAACAGCGTCCAGAGTGTGGACTCTCCTGATTTGGGTCCGAGTCCTTTCCCAGTGTTTCTGGTTTGAAATCCGCTTACAGGGCCCTCAAGATTTTGTTAAATTTTACAAACCTTTGGGGTGGATGGAAGCGAGGTATAGATTTGGTACATCAAAAATTTAAGCTTTTGTTTTAAAATTATTCCAATGATCTACGATTATTAATTATTGCCAAAAGACCTCTCCCAGGAGTGGCCTGAGGGGCTAATTTCTGACCAAACAATACTTAATGTTTCGTATCCATTACTGAGAAAATGTTCTAATCCTGTCAAACAATTGCTGGAGTTAATATAAACTGCACTCCCGGGCCAAGGCTGCTACTGTTGTCTTGAAAGGGAGCCAGCTCTTCCCGGGAGGTGAAGCTTGCAGCCCCCCCACCCTGAGGACCCGCTCCCTCTGTGGGTGCCACCACCCCACACCCACGCTGCCTCCTACCGCACAGCCTGTCTTTCTGAGTTCCGGAGTTTTCTCCTTCTCCCAGAGCGGGTGTTAAGAATAAGGGCAGAATCGGGCAGGATCTATCAGAGGACGGGAGTGGGGGTCAGGGGCGGGCCCGCGGTGGGGGTGTCCCCGGCGCCACTGCAGTGGGAAGAAGCAGATTTAAAGACAGCTATATAAAGACAGCTCCCTGCACAGATGGTGTCAGAAGCCGGGGCCTTGACCTGCACAGGCTGGTCTGCACTCCAGGGTCCGGGTGGGGTGGGGGAACCCTTATCACCCTGGTGTTTCCCTGAGCCGGTTTCGGCGTAGACGCTGCCTCCCGCCGGCCTGACCCCCACGTGGTGGTGAGCGCGGTCTAAAAGGAGCGCAGGGAGACACGCAAAGGCAGCGCATCCTCCGCTCTTCGGCCCGAGGACGGTCCGACCCTTGCCGGTCCCCACCGGCCCGCGCTGAGCTGAGACGGCTCCCGAACTGGAGTTTCTGAAATCACCGCTTCTCCCTCTTCTTCTTTACCGTCTCCTGAGCCAGTACCCTGGCAAAGCGAACTGTGGGGGAGCAGGGGGCAAGGAGATGCGTTTTTTAGGCCTACTGGGTACCACTGTCCAGTGAAGGGGGCGGAAAGGCAGAACCCGGGTGCTGCAGTCTAGCCGCCCAGGGAAGCAGAGCTGTGGACACCCCAGGCGACCCCCAGCCCGGGGTCAGGGAAAGGACAGGCAGAGAAGTCTAGGAAGGCAAAGAAGTTAACGATGTTTGGCCGTCTGGGGGCTTATCGGCGCGGCGGGGTCAGGCGCGGGCCGAGCCGCAGACTTGCAGAGGCAGCGCCGGGCTGGGCTCCCCTCCCCACCCGGACCGAGCCGAGCGAGGCGGCAGCTGCGCGGGGAGGGGCCTCTCCAGCGCCGCCAGGTGCGGAGAAGGGCCTGCGGGCTGCAGGGGTGGAGCGTTAACCCTTTGGTTGGGAGGTGGGGCGCCTTTGGAGAAGGAAGGCTAGAGGAGAGGGGGGCCGAACCGGAGGCTCCATCCTGGGGTTCACTTCCAAAGCCCTGCAGCCCCCAGCCCAGGCGGGCAGGGAGCAGCAAGTTCCGGGTTCCCTCAGCCTCCGGCTCGGTCCCCAAGAGGGAGGGGGTCCCTCAAGGCCTGGGGAGGGGAGAAGCCTCTTCTCTGGAGACCGAGGGCGGGGTAGAGGGATCCTGGGAACCGCGCACCGTCCCGAAGCCCTGAACCGCAAGGGTTGTCAGCAGGTGGCAGTGACCAGGGAGGGTGGGGATCGTCCAGGGGTCCCTAAATTCTCCCATGGTTGGGTGCACCCAGGCCTGGTGTGTAGTTTACGGATGAAGGGCCCGTCCCAGGAAGGAAGCTGGAGAGTCAGGGGCGTTTCTGAGCCCCGAAGGGTGGGGTATCCAAGCCTGGAGGTGATCCCCACCCTCCGCTGGACTCCAGCCCTGGGTGGGGGCCGGCCGAGCTGTCTGCTAGGGTGAATCAGGCTTCTCTGACCTCAAGCCATCCCGGCCTCGCTGCGCAGGGTAAATACCCTAAGCGCTTTGGAAACTGGTGGAGGGGTAAGTCAGGGATGTCGAGGAGAGGAGGGACGCCCCGAAACCACCGCCACTCCGCACCCTGAGGGGTGTTCCCCGGTTCTCTTCCTCTACACGCAGGTGGTTCCCAGGGGCCCCGAGCCCACTCTGGAATTGCAGCAGCAGAATGGGCCAGGCGGGGGCAGCCTCTTGTTTCTGTCCATTTCAGAATCACCTGGAGGACTTGTTTTGGAAGAGGAGGCATGTGAGGAGGGGTAGGGCAGGAGCAATCGACCTTCCCGGACCCACGCTCCTCAGGAAGGGGTGCAGTCCCCAGACCTTGGGAGCATGCTGTGGAGAGAGCCGCTTTGGACCCCACGTCCAGGCCTTTCTTGGGCCACAGGCTGCAGGGCAGAGAGCGGCTGTGAGGGTGGACAGACCAAGCGTGGATCCCGAGACCACATCCCAAGAAAGAATAACAAGGGCGGTGTTGATGCTGGAATTAAACTTCCTCAGTGACCTGCCTCGCGCCACAGCCCACAAGAAAAAGTCCAGTGCGCCTCAGCTTCCTCTGGAGCCTGCCAAGGACAAACTGCACGTGACTCAGAAAAGCTCAAGGCCACTTGCCCTCTGCCCAGTCCTGGCCAAGTGACCGTGGAGTCTTAAGAAGTGAATCAAGGGAAGGTCACACCCACGACTGATCTCTACAGACCCGGAGTCCCCAGCAAGAGTCTTGGGGGCAGGGACAGATGGAGGTGACCATGCCCGAACGTGCTGCGTTTTGCCCCACGCGGCATGCTCGAGTCCACGTTAGCCACGAATTCTGTGTTTGCGTGCAAAGGGTCCTTCCGCGTCCCACCAAGCCCTGGGCGTTTCTATAGGGACCGCTGCCTCCCCGCTTCCGGTTTGGAGCAAATCTCCCTGGGACCCCGCTGGGGCGAAAGCCTGGCCTCGCCGGGACCCCGCTGACCGCGGAGCTGGACGGCGCGCTTTGGCTCAGCGCGCAAGTGGGTGGCTGCGGGGACCACGCCTGCGAGGCACCGTGTCGCCGCCGGGGCACTCAGGATGTGGCCGCCCACGGCACTAGGGAGCTTTCTCCGCGAAGGAGCGCGGGGCTCAGCGTCCTGGCTCAGCGAGTTGCCTGCGGGTCGCTGGAGCAGCAGCTCGGTCCCCCTTCGTGCAAATCCGCCTGGAGGAGCCCCAAGCGAGCGAATGCGACCTCAACAGGACGTCACACCGGCCCCGCACAAGCCTCACTATCTTCTCAGGAGGACGCCCTTGGGACACCGGCCCCCTAAAGCCCTCTTCCCAGCTAGGGCAGTGGGAGGGTGCACTTCGATTCCGATCACTCCCCAGGCTCCCTCGGCGCCCAGGCTCCCTCGGCGCAGAGAAAATGGAAATGCTAGCGGGTAACCGATCACTGGGCTCAATTCCTCTTCCCGCTTCCTGGGCATCTGTGGCTTGAAACTGAATTTCAAATAATCAGGCAATCTGCTGAAAGATGGAGACCAGGAAGGGGCATCCCATCCAACAGCTATTTTTAATTCTCCCAGTAGAAGCCCAGTCCTCCCATTCGATGTGAACATAGCTACTGTACATCTCACTGTGCAGCGTACACTTTCCAGCCAGGTGGGAAGGAGCATGTATTTTCCTCGATCCGTTGGACCCATGCAAACAGCCACACCAGGACTGGCAAACTGGAGGTCTTGACTTAGATGTTTTGTGCTTAAGTAAGTGGGGGGAAACACAGTTCAAATATCTGAATCATTAAATATATTCATATTCTCCCTGGACTTGCTCTGAGTTGGTGGGTGTGGTGGATGAAATTAGGGGTGTCAACGCCGTGTGTCCTGGTTTAAAAACAAAATAACTGCTCCCCCTCAACCCCCAGTTTCGGCGTTTTTGGCTATGGAAGAGAAAAAAAGATGTCAGGTCACGGCTGGGCTGTGGGAGCTCTGCCCAAGAACACTGGGGAGGGAGGGGCGCGCTGGCACAGGAGAGCTTGGAGTGGAGAGGTGGAAGGGTGGAGGGTTTGAGAAATGCCACAGTCCGTGAGTCACAGGCCCTAGACCAAGGCCTGGCTGTGTGTCCTTGATGTCCCAGGGCCTCACTTTTCACCTCTGTAAGATGGGACAAGATTGAGCTCAGGAGACTGCTGGGAAGACTATCAAAGTAGTAGCGAAGAATAGCAAAGTGCTATCTGTGAGGCTGCTCTGTGACGGCCAGCCTGTCCACAGCCTGGGCCAGAGGAAACGGAGGCCACAGCAGGGAGGGTGGGGGTCTGGCCCCGGGATGGGTGGGACTCCCTGATGTTCTGCCTCTGGGCTCAGCTGGCAGTTCTCAACCACCATCCTAGCAGAGGGGGCAGGGAGCATTCGCTGCACTGCTGTTGGGCCTGTCTCAGCTTCCGTTTGCTTTGGCCACGTTACGATGGTCTTGCTGGCTTTGCCAACAGGATTTTGGTATTTGCTCTCCTGCCTGGCATGGCTGCAGAGGCAGCTGGCATTCTGCTCCTGATTATCAAGCCAGGCTGCTGTTGCTCCAGGCAAGAGAACTCTGTCTCAAGGCTGCCTCTGCTCTGATCCTGCCCCCATCTCATGGCGATGCCTCCCATTTTACAATTTATGTATTTATTTATTTTTGTCTTTCTGAGACACGGTCTAGCTATGCAGTTCAGGCTGGATTTGAGCTCACTTAGTAGCCCAGACTGGCCTTGAACTCACAATGATCCTCCTGCCTCAGCCTCCCGAGTGCTGGGATTACAGATGTGTGCCGCTATGCCTGGCTCCATTTTAAAATTCTATTTTATTTTGTATTAGCGATTGAGCCCAGGGCCTTTGCGCTGAGCTACATCCCCAGCCCGTTTCGTTGCAGGTATAGGTAGGGGTAAAAAGGTCTAAATCCCTAAATTGCCCAGGCTGGCCTCAAACATGCAATCCTCCTGCCTCAGCCTCCCATTTTATTATCCTGGTCCTCACAAGACTCCCAGACTTGCAAAAGGACAACAGAAATAGAGCAACCTTTAAAATGGTGCAACTTTTATTGTTTTGAGACAGGGTCTCACCCTGCAGTTCAGGCCGGCCTTGAGCTCACTTTGTATCCCAGGCTGGTCTCGAACTCACAACGATCCTCCTGCTCAGCCTCCTGAGTGCTGGGATTACAGGCGCGCACCACCACGCCCGGCCGGAGCAACTTTTAAAATGGTTGTTCAAAGAGTAAGAGGAAGCAGGAAGTTAGCCAGGAAAACAAACCAGCCAGAGGGGCAGAGATACAGAGATACCAATCACGGAGGGTAGGTCTTGGAAGGACTTGATTTTCTCTCCTTATGATTGATGGGGGCAGTAACATATTGGTGACACCCTTGGTCTCTTTCTTTTTTTTTTTTTTGGCGGTACTGGGGATCGAACTCAGGACCCTGCGCTTGCTAGGCAGGCGCTTATTCCACTGAGCTATATCCCCAGCCCTGGGGACACCCTTGGGAGCAAAGGAAAACAAAGGGTTTTGCCGAAGGTCACCCCAAGCCAGTCGGAACCATGGTTTAGGAAGAGCACAGCACAGGTGCCTGATGGGAAGACCACGTGCTCCCCAGTCTCCGCCCCTCCCACCCAGGGCAACTCCGGAGCCTGTAGCGCCTGCGCAGCACACAGTGCGCCCCACAGCGCCTGCTTGGCTTTCCCAGGCCGCTGGCCCGAAATTTACAGCCGTGGCTGGAGCAAAATCATTGAAAGCAACGCTCAGTCAACTGCAGTTTCAAAGTCTTCATTGCCTTCCTAATGATTTGCAGAACACATTTTATTGCTTTTGCAGATTCCCCGAGTTCAAATACCACCGCTGCTGTAATTAAGCTAAGCTGCAAGCCAGCTGTAAAGACAAGGGTTGTGAATGATTATAGACCGCTCACGCAAGCATCGGGATGGGCACAGCTGCCAGTCCGGCCGATTTACACCCCCGCAGGGTGGGAGCAAAGCTGGGCTCGGTAGCCACCCTTTAACCCGAGTAAGAGGTGCACGGCCTGTTTGCAGAGGGCTGAGGTTTTCTAGTATGGGATGCGCCCGACAATTGGCTCCCAAACCTGGGCATGTGTCAGAACCCCCTGGGGGGGCTTTTCCTATTCATTCATTCATTTCTTCGGGTGCTGGGGATTGAACCAAGGGCCTCCATTCAAACTGAGCACCTGTTCAGCCACTGAGCTAAACTCCAGCTGGTGGGAACTTCAAGTCCCAGATACTCCCCGCCTTGAGTCATTCAGTCTAGGAGGAACCACACATCCAATGAGCTGCCCAGATAGTTTCGAGCCAGGGACCAGGAAAACCTGCTTAGTCCAGGAGGCTGTTTTATTGTTTTGTATGTTTGGTTTTTTTGAGACAGGATCTTACTATGCAGTTCAGGCTGGCCTTGAGGTTACTTTGTAGCCCAGGCTGGCATTGAATACTAAATGATCCTCCTGCCTCAGCCTCCTGGGTGCTGGGGTTACAGGTGTGCACTACCACACCTGGCCTTAGGCCTTTTGTCTTCATCATGGTGTTAATTTTTTTCTAGGCCTCCACTCTGGGCCCCACCCCTCTTACTGCATTTGCAGTCCCCTTGACCCCTCCTGCCCCTCAGACACCACAGGCTCCAACAGCGGACCTGGTCACCAGCGGCCATCTCCTTCTTCTCTGGTGACCCTGTTGGTGGACTTCGCACAAGCATCCAGCAGACAGTGGCTCTCGTAGCCCTGAGGCTGAACAGCCAGGGAGTTTTACCCTCTCCTGGGATAACCCAGAGCTCTAAAATCTCATGAGAATGCAGGGCTCCCTGTTAGCAAATGATGCAACATTTCAAGATGGCAACACAGTGTCACACCCAGGGCGGGCCTCTGAGCCACTACAGGGATTGCTTGTCCTTAAGAACAAGGGTGCCAGCACCAAAATGTCCCTTAGAAGGACAAAAGCACTCTGGCTTTATCTTATTGAGAGACCTCCTTTTCACTGGCTCGGGACCATCGATGGCCAGACTCAGTGTCAGGAGAGATGCAGTGCTTTTGGGAGGCCGCATGCCCACAAGCCTGACGCATCCTGTGGCTGGGCTAGGCTCCGATCAAGGTAACGGCGGGAACGCTGGCTCCAAGTTCGTTCACTTGGAGCCTGAGGAAGCAGAGGGAGGTGTGAGTGTAAGGTTGTACTCATCTGTCCGTGCTCACCAGGGCTTCCTGCCATTCTAGTGGCGTCGGATTTCCTGACAGGTGAGTGGCGCTGGGGACCCTTGCAAATGGAGCCCAGGTGGGGAAGCCAGTGCCGGTGCGTTTCACAACCGGATGTCTGGGCTGAATCTAACTTCTCCGTTCAACACCTTAGATAATTAAGGGGCTCAGTTTCAGACACCCCTGACATTTTGTTCTGTTTTATTGAGACAGGGTCTGGCTATGTAGTTCAGGCTGGCATCAAACTCAGTGATTGTCCTGCCTCAGCCTCCCATGTGCTAGGATTACAGCTGTGCACCACCACGCTTGACTTCCCCTGACGTCCTTGAGGCCGAAAATCCATTCTATTAGAACTCACAAGGCAGTGCCAGATCCACATTGCAAAGGTGACCAGGCCTCTCCTGTCCCCCTCCCCAGCTCCACCAGGGACCTAACAGGAACCAGAAGTGAAGTGAAGGCCAGAGAAGGAATGGGCAGAGAGGGAGATGTTCTACCGAAGTCAACGAGGCAGCGCCATGCCCCAGGAAGGGTCACTTGGCCTCTGGATTCGTGGCAAGGAAGGCAGAGCTTGCTGTACACTGTTTAGCTCAAGAAAGTCTAGATGCAGAAGGATCACCAGGAGGATGGCCTGCCCGCCTCCCGTTCCCAGTCTCCCTCCGGGTCAGGCTCCGTACTCGGGTGTTGAGCATGGCAGTTTATTTTATTAACACACATGCGAGAGGAAGGAACATTATTTCTGCATATCCCTGGAAGACACGACTGCAGGCTGGGTCCCTCTGCATCCCCTCTGCCTTCTGCAGAGAGACTGAGGCGGGCCAGGAGGGCAGGCAGCAGGAAGATGTTTGGGTACAGAGGCTGCAGGTCAAGAGGTCTGACCTTGAACTGAGGAGCTTGCAGCTGTCCCAGGAGCTCACAGCCCCATCCCTGTCATTGTTTGTTAGAGATGAAGACCCGCTGCATGCGCTGAGGGCTTTGGACAGTGCCCACCAGGTTGCTGCAGCTGGGGGAGCGTCCGGGATAATGGCACCACAGCTTGGGCAGCTGGGATGTGGCCCCGGGGTTGGTCCCGGAGTGGCACCGTGACTCATGGTCCTGCAGCACCGCAGTCAAACCGGGAGGCTGTGGGCTTCCGTGATGCTAACGAGCTGTCGATCAGACCAGGGTTTCTAAGTGAGCAAATGAAACTTTTAGCTGATTCTCTAGACACTGCAGACACTGTGGGAAAAGACAAACCACTTCCTTGGGGTCAGAGGTAGGAAAGGAAGGGTGATGGCAGAGACCCAGTCTGATTCTGGGGAAAGAAAAGATGTTTCTTAGATTTTCTTTTAAAACAACCTCCAGACTGTCAAAAAGCCAATGAGCTCATCATTACCATTCCTACTGAGGCATGAAGAAGTACTCAGGCAACTCGCACCCACAGCCACCAGAAACTCAAATTTTTACCTGTGGAATGTTAAGCTCCCTTCAGTGTAACTGCACTGCCTTTACGCATCACTCAAGCAGGCCAGAGACGGCTGGGTACAGATAGCGTGGTGGGAGTGGCTAAGAAGCTGTGTGCCCCTGGACAAGTTACTTAACCTCTCTGAGCCTAATATGCCTGAGGACTAAGGAAATTATCATCACTTATCATCAAAGCTCTCACATTACCTGGGCTTAATCACCCTTTAAATCTTACCAAAGAAATAATCTAGTCCCCAGAATTCAGCCGCTGCAGATCTGCACCCCCCCCAACTCAGTGACTAGTCCACCATAAAAGTGCACCCAGAGAGGACAAAATGAGAACGATCGTAGTGACTTCCGCAGAAAAATGGAGGAATCGGTCAGAGACCTGGCCCTCCTACAGGTCAGGACAGGCTCTGAGTTCTTGGCAGAGTAAAGAGCAAGAGACCCTGGGACTGTCTGTCCTGAGTCTGTCACCTCTATGAGGGAGAGGAAGCCATTTAATGCTCTCAAGTCTTGATTTTCTTCATCTGCAGATCGGGGATCAGCTCATCACGCTGCCTCACTGACCTCACAGCACTGACTGTGAGGGTTCTATGAGACATGCTCTGTGCTGTGGTTTAGACCTACAAGTCCCCCACCCCAAAGTCTCAGGCATCCAGGGAGCTTCGGGAAAGTGACCGGGTCCTGGGGGTGCTGTGCTCACCCGTGGACTTGGCCACTGAGGAACTTCAGGGCTGAATGTGCTCTTAGGAGGTGGGGCCTGGCCAGAGAAGGGGCCCTAGAGGTGTGATCTGGAAGGGTGCACTCTGCTGTCCCGCTCCTCCTGGGCCTGTCTGCTTCCTGGTTGCCACAGGTTGAGCAGCTCCCTGCCAGCAGGCCTTTCCACCCTGCTGTTTCTGCCTCAGAACCAGCTGGCTGGAGACTGCACCCTCTGGAACCGTGAGCCAAAATAAGGCTCTCCTCCTCCCAGGTGCAGGGCTAAGGTATTTTGTCCCAGGGTAGGGAAGTGACTAATACAGTGTAGTAAGAAATCCTGATGTGTGTAAGGTACTGCTGTTGTTACACCTACCAAAGAAAGAAAGAAAGAAAGAGAAATAGAAGCACTCTGGTTTAACATCTAGACCCCTGCACAGGTCTGTCCTTTTTTTGCTCAGGTGTCACATAGAAGCCCTTTCTGCACATACATCCTGCAGCACTTGCAAATCAATGCATGGTAGACGGCATCCTGCTGTATGAACTTCGTCTTTTGTGACACAGGATCCCAGGGACCCTGGTTGGCATTTGCCATCTCTGCCACCTGAGGGTAATGACTTCACCCAAGGGCCACTGATTAGGCCCATAATTTGGGCTCAATAATAATATGAAGCTGAGCATGGTGGCACATGCCCATAAACCTAGCATTCAGGAGGCTGAGGCAGGAGGATTGCTGAGAGTTTAAGGTCAGCCTAGGCTACATTTTTTAGTCCCTGTCTAAAAAAAAGAAAAGAGCACTAATAACAACACAAACATTTATAGTATAGTATGATATTCCACATGACAGACTGCTCTTAAAAATTAGAGCCAAGGGCTGGGCGTAGTGGCACACACCTGTGATCCCAGCACTTGGGAGGCTGAGACAGGAGGATCATTGCAAGTTCAAGACCAGCTTGGGCTACAAAGTGAGCCCAAGACCAGCCTGAACTGCACAGCGGGACCCTGTCTCAAAAAGACAAAAAAAAAAATTAGAGCCAAGGAGTGGGACAAGATGGCACACACCTGTCATCCCAGGACCCTGGGAGGCCGAGGCAGGAGGATGATAAGTTCCACCCCAGCCTTGCCAGCTTTGCAATGCAGGAGGCCTTGTCTCAAAATTTAAAAAGCAAAAAGAAAGGCTGGGAATGTAGTTCATTCCAAAGCCCCCTGAGTTCAATTCCCAGGACCCCCCCCAAAACAATTAGAGCCAGGGAAAGAAAGCTCTCCTAAAGAACTATGAATGTCATTTTTATTTGTACAGCAGAAAACATCAAAACCTCCTATGTTTACATTTATTTACTTTTTTTTTCTTTTTGAGACAGGTCTTGCTATGCAGTTCAGGCTGGCCTTGAGCTCACTTTGTAGCACTGGGTGGCTCAAACTCACAACGATCCTCCCACCTCAGCCTCCTGAGTGCTGGGATTACAGGCGTGCGCCACCACGCCCGGTGTCCTCCCATGTTTACTAAATCCCAGATTTTCTCATGAGGCTTAAACCCAAACTGGACTTTGCTAAAAAGTGACAGGAAGGAGCTAGGCATGGTGGTACAGACTATAATCCCCGTTCTCTGGGAGACTGACACAGGAGGATCAAATTTTGAACCCAGACTGGGCAATTCAGCAATTTAGCCAGACCATGTCAAAAAAAAAAAAAAAAAAGGAAGGATTAAAAAGGCTTGGGAAGCCGGGCATGGTGGCGCACACCTGTAATCCCAGCACTCGGGAGGCTGAGGCAGGAGGATCTTTGGGAGTTCGAGACCAGCCTGAGCTACAAAGTGAGCTCAAGGCCAGCCTGAACTGCACAGTAAGACCTTGTCTCAAAAAAGAAAAAAAAAATAACAGGGCCTGGGAGATGATTCCAATCATGAGGAAAGTTCAGGAAACACCACACCCTGCTCTTCTCCATTCATGAGAGGAGGTTGGAGGGGCTTCACAAATGCAGGACCTACCGATTCAGGGTGTACGGAGAGTGGGCCTTGGAATATGCACATGAGCCCCAGGACTGGGGGTCAAATCCAGGGCTTCAGATGGAGCTACATCCCTGGCCCTTTTATGCATTTATTTTATTTTTATAATTTTGAGACAAGGTCTTGTTAAGTTGCTAAACTGCCCAGGCTAGGGTTGAACTTGTGAGCCTCCTGCCTCAGCCTCCCAGAGTGCTGGTCACTGTTCACTCTCAGTGGCCGGGGCAAGGGAAAGGACTCAAAGGTACGGTCATCTCCTATAGGCACCACATGGCACCACGCATCCTCCCCAGAGGACACTACGTCTTTGTGTTGTGGAGTTCTTTGGGGGTTTTACATGAGACCATTTCCCTCAGAAGCACTACAGTTCTTGTTTGTTTGTTTGTATTTTTCTGTTTTTTTGAGATAGGGTCTCGCTGTGCAGTTCAGGCTGGCCTTAAACTCATTTTGTAGCCCAGGCTGGTCTCAAACTCTTGATCTTCCTGCCTCAGCCTCCCCAGTGCTGGGATGACAGCTGTTTGGACAAGGGACGCCTCAGTCATTTATTTCCCTGGAGGCCTTTGTGAGTCTGTCCATCTGCTACATACTCGACACTCTATAGAAGGGACAGTGGTGCCTGCCACATGCGAACACACCGAGGGACTACAGGTCTCCTACCTAGTTCCCGTTACGTCCTTTGTGGTCAGAGACCAGGCAGTGGCTGTAGGTGTCCTGATCTTGCACACATAGGTCCCTCACAACTGCATGGCTTCTGCCCGGCCTCCGGTCCAGGCGGGCTGGAGTGGCAACCACCAGGAGGTCCTTGAGGGACACCTCCTGCCTCTGGGGACTCTCCAAGGGGAGGAGAGGGGACATGTCCGGCCGCCTCTTCTCAGCAGAGCTGCGGCTGCCAGGGCAGCACTCGCCCGGCAGGGAGAGGTTTCCTGCAAAGGCAAAGTCATCGATGTCACCGGTCTACACAGCTGCCTGAGCAGGGCCATTAAACCCGGCCGCAGCTCGGAGTGAGACTCAGCCATTCTCCTTCCTCCAACTTGCTTGGGATGTGTTAATAGGGCTCTGCATGCTCTTAGAGCTTTCCTGTCCTCTCAGCCAGACTGGAGACGCCCTAAACTAAGAGCACGGGCTACAGACGTCTCCCCCAGTCAGTGCCATCCCCCATCAGAGCCCCAGGTCAGCCCAACATGCCGCCACTCACACCACGAGCCCAGAGAAACCTTCTCTCTTCAGAAGCTAACCACCACAGGCCCTCTGTCACAGTCACGGGATGCTGACACACACACCTGTGCTCGCGCTACACCTTGGCATGTACGGGCACTCATGGGGCTGGGTGCTCAGCAGCAGCCGTGGGTTGCAGTGAGCAGGGAACAGGGCCAGCCTCTTCTTCATCTGAATGTTGGTCAGAAGCTCCGACACCAAGCACTGCTCCTGCGCGCTGTTCTTCAGCCAGGTCCAGCCGGGGGTCAAGTTCCGCATGAAGAGCTGGGGCGGCGGGGGTACGGAAGGTTGTGCTGCCTTCTCCTTCTTGAGTCGCTGGGGGGTCTGCTGCTGCTGCTGCTGCTGCTGCTGCTGTTTGCATTGAAAAGAAACAACCCTGACCACTGCCAGGCTGCCATGTTTGGAGGTGGTGGTTGGGGCTGGGTGGCCCGGACAGGGATTCTGGAGAGGCTGAAACCTGTGCTGTGGACTCTGGAGAAATTTCTACTGAGCTCAAGGGCCAAAAGAGAAAACAATCTACAAGGAGACTAGAAGGCAACAGGCTCCTTCCTCTGCTGCTCTGGAGTGAAATAAACAGAAATTGTGAAAATGGTCAGTTGAAAAGCTGGGACCTTGGGCCAGGGATATACAGCTCAGAGGTACAGCACCTGCCTGGCAAGCACAAGGTCCTGAGCCATTCCTGGTACAAAGAAAAAGCTGGGAGCTGACATTGGCGGTGCACATCTGTAATCCCAGCATTTGGGAGGCTGAGGCAGGAGTATCTTTGTGAGTTTGAGGTCAGCCAGGGTTACACAGCAAGACCCTCTCAAAAAAGAAAAAAAGAGAAAAGAGCAAACTGAGGTGCTAGGAGTGAGAAAGATTTAGGTTAGAAGCGTTTCCTAACCGTGAGTTGGTTAAAAGTCAGGGCAGAAGCTGAGATAGTAGAGGAACCTACAGCTTCCTCTGGAAGTCTTTATTTATATATTGATTCATTTATGTATTTATTTGTCTTTGTGAGACAGGGTCTCGCTATGCAGTTCAGGCTGGCCTTGAGCTCACTATGTAGCGGCTGACCTCGAATTCATGGCGACGCTCCTGCCTGTCTCCTGAGTGCTGGGACCACAGGCATTCGCCACCACACCCAGCCACAAAGGTCTTTAAACATGTAAGAGACAGATTGGGAATCGGAGAAAGCGGTATTATTTTATACCTATCCAACCAGCAAAGACGAGAAAGCTGGATAATGTAGCGTTGGTGGGGACGGGACCCTCCGCCGCTGAGAATGTGGAAGGTGCGGGCATTCTAAACTGCCTGGAGGCCCCGGGAGACAGCTCAGCGGCACAGTGCCTGCCTGGTAAGTGCAAGGCCCTGAGTTCGTTTCCCGGTACCAAAAAGAAAATGTTAAACCATCTACAAATAATTGGCAAAATAAAATTACAAATGCCCTGTGACTGAGCAATTCCACTGAGATAGCTCTAGACGTACCTATATAATTAGCTCCTTAAAAATTATGCCTGTCAGTATGCGTCACAGCAGTGTTTTGCACTGAAAGGTGGCAACCATCTACATTTCTACCGCTAAATCCATGGACAAGCAAAATGCAGCACAAGCAGACAGTGAGATTCTGTTCAGCCTCTTAAAGAGAACAGATTCTGATCTGTGTTCCACTACTGATGGAGTTTGAAAACATCTTGCTAAGAGAAATGACTCAGGCACAAAAGGGCCAATATTTCAGGATCCCACTTCCGCAAAGCAGCCGGAAGAGGCACGCTGAGAGACACAGGCAGTAGAACAGAAGCTACGGGGCCAGAAGGGCAGAATGGGGAGCCATGCTCACGGGTACAGGCTTCCTGCCCGGGGCAGTGAAAACGCTCCGCAGGTGGCAACGGTGACAGTTGAATAAATTCATGCTTGTCCTTCATGTCACTGAAGTGTATACTCAAAATGGTAAAAATGGTAGGTTTTGCTATGTATACTTTATCACAATTAAAAACCATCCAAACTGGGTGTGTTGGTGCAGGCCTGTAACCCCAGCATTCAGGAGGCTGAGGCAGGAAGATCGCCAAGAGTTGGAGGCCGGTCTGGGCTACGTAGTGAGTTCAAAGCCAGCTGGAACTACATAGTGAGACCCTGTCTCCAAACAACAAAAAGGGAAAGAAATACAGAGAGATGTTCATTGCTGTGTTATCATGGGGCAGAACTGAAGGTGACCTGGCAGGGTAAAAGGGCAGTTGGAATTTATTCTTGGAAGAAAGCGAAGTGTACTTGGGATCTTGTAGCTTTGTGGCTGTTCATTCAAAGACACCCCTGATCCACGTGGCTTGGGCAACAGAAGGCCAGTCTTACTGGCTGGAGGTGTGAAGACCAGGGCACCCGGCAGTCATGGGTAAATTATGAAGAGCTGAAGTCTTTTTGTTCGGAGCGGAGGGGTCTGGGGATTGAACCCAGAACCTCTGCACTGAGCTGCATCCCCAGCCCTTCTGATTTTTTGAGACAGAATTCTTCTAAATTATGAAGTTGCCCAGGCTGGGCTGGAATTTGAGATCCCCCTGCCTCAGCCTGCAAGACTGCTGGGATTATGGGTGTGGACCACTACCTGCACAGCAAGGGGAAATCTTTTTATGGAAAGCTTGACTGATAAACTACTACACATACTGAGAGCACAGTGTGAGGGGAAGGGATTCCAGAGAGCTTTATAAACACAGGACTGGAGGCTGAAGTGGCTACAGAGATTCTCATTGCTGTTGATCTCAGTAGATTCAGGGTTTGGAATCACTGCCCCATCGCAGTGAAATCATCCTTTAGAAGAATAAACAGCAGCCAGAGACTCTACAACGAGTCACTGCCTTGTGCATAATTCACAATGTCCAGCATCCAAACATAAAATCAACTCCACACATAAACAAACAGAAAAGTGCAACCCACACTCCAGAGAAACTGACTCTGAATTCGCGCCTCCACAGGAATGGGGCTCCCAGAGGTCCAGGCTGCTTGGAGGCAGCCGGCATCCACCAGTATCCATGGCGTCACAACAGGCATTAGGTTAACGTTCCGGCTCAGCACATTATCCAGGTTACCCAAGGTGGTCTGTGAGTAACACTCGTGCTGTCTCCAGCCTAGGCTTTGTTTTGGCTGATTCCGATTTCATTACTATTTCATCATCTAAATGGATTATATGCCTGAAATGCTATACATATATGAAATGGAATTGTACGTAATCTTTATTTTTTAATCTTAAAATAAATGTACAATCCCCTCATCACTCAAAAAAAGAAAAGAAGTTGACTCTGAGATGACACAAATGTTGGACTATTGGTTTATAAAGAATTAAAAGCAGGTATTGTAGCCAGATGTGGTGGTGCATGCCTGTCATTCCAGCACTTGGGAGGCTGAGGCAGTAGAACCGTCATGAGTTTGAGGCCTGCCTGGGCTACATAAGCAAGTTCAAAACCAGTCTGAACTACACAGTGAGGCACTGCCTTGGGGGAAACGAAAAGCAGGGATTGTAAACACGGTCAAGGAATTAAAAGGATGTATGCAAGAGACACTTTTAAAAAGTTGTGAATCTAGGCCGGGTGTGATGGCACAAGCCTGTAATCTGTGCACTTGGGAGGCCGAGGCAGGAGGGTCACTGTAAGTTCGAGGCCAGCCTGGGCTACAAAGTGAGCTCAAGGCCAGCCTGAACTGCACAGTGAGACCCTGCCTCAAAAAGACCAACCCCTCCAAAAAAAAAAAACAAAGAAAAAAGTTGTGAATCTAAGCAGAGAAACCAAAACTATATTAAAAATAATTTATATAGGGCTTAAAAGTACAACTGAAATGAAAAATTCACCAGATGGGTTTAACAGCAGACAAAAGATTTGGTGAGTTTGAAGATAGAACAATAAACATTATCCCACTTGAAAAACAAAAGGACAAGACGGAAGAAAAATGAACAGGACATAAGACATCTGTGACATAATCCTATGTGATTCAACACACATGTTCTTTAAAGCCCCAGGAGATGAAACTCACACGAGGCAGGAGAAGGTTTGAATAAGGGGCGTCAACCCATCAACTCCGCCAAGCTCAAGAAACCCACATGGGATAAACACAAATGAAAACACATTCAAACACATCTTAGTGAAGTTATTCAAACTCACACATGAAGAGCTCAGCCGGGAAAAACCAAAATATGCAGAGGATGATGTTGTAGATATACTTGGCTTATTTTTAAAAGAGGAGAAGCAGCGCGGTGTGGTGGCACACTCCTGTAATCCCAGTGCTCGGGAGGCTGAAGCAGGAAGATTACCCTGAGTCTGAGGCCAGCCTGGCCTATATAGCGAGACCCTGTCTCAAAAACTAAATAAATACATTTTAGGGGGCTGGAGATATAGCTCAGCGGAATAAGCGCCTGCCTGGCAAGTGCAGGGTCCTGAGTTCAATCCCCAGTACCAAAAAAAAAAAAAAAAAAAAATTAAAGCACAGCCAGGTGCGGTGGCGCACGCCTGTCGTCCTAGCACTTGGGAGGCTGAGGTAGGAGGACTGTTGCGAGTTTGAGGCCAGCCTGGGCTACAAAGTGAGCTCAAGGCCAGCCTGAGCTGCAAAGCGAGACCCTAACATGTGTGAGCATCGGGTTCAATTCCCAGCACTGAAAAAATTGTAACTGAAAAGGTAAAAGATGAGTTAAGACTATCAAATACTGAACTTTGTTTTCTTTTTTTTTTTGAGACAAGAGTCTTGCTATACAATTTAGGGTGGCCTTGAAGGCACTTCATAGCCCAGGCTGGCCTCTGACTCATGGCAATCCTCCTGCCTCAGCCTCCCAAGTGCTAAGATTACAGATGTGTACTCCCACACCTGGCCCAAATATTTAATTTTAAATTTAACCTCAAATAAGGCAGAAAAGGGGCTGGAGATATAGCTCAGTGGAATAAGCGCCTGCCTAGCAAGCGCAGGGTCCTGAGTTCGATCCCCAGTACTGCAAAAAAAAAAAAAAATAAATAAATAAAATAAATTTTAAAAAAGGCAGAAAAGGAGAAATGCGGGGGGAGGGGGGCTAGAAGAGATGAATAGAAAACTAATAATATCAACCCTAAACTCAGTCCTAGTAATGATATTTAATGACAGCAGAGTAAACATTCCAATTAAAAGGCAAAGGCTATTAGGACAAATAAGAAAGTGTAAGCCACCCTGTCTAATTGAGGAGAGACCTTCAAACACTCGGCAGCAACAAGAGACACACTCTCCCCAGGTGCACATGGGACACTCACTCAGATGAGCACTTGTTTTTCTTTCCAGGGCTGGGGACTGAGCCCTGGGCTTCATGCTGCACTCCTAACCCGCCTCTTTTAAAATAGTGGTCATCCTAACACGCAGAGCTAGTACCTTGTAGTTTCGATTTATATTTCCTTAACATTAGGGATGTTGAACTGTTGTTGTTATTTTGTTCTTTGAGAGAGGGTCTCCCTAAGTAGTCCAGGCTGGCCTTGAACTCACTATGGAGCTCAGGGTGCCCTCGAACTCATGACAATCCTCCTGCCTCAGCTTCCTGAGTGCTGGGATGACAGGCATGTGCCACCATGCCTGGCATGATGCTGAATTGATTTTGTTTTTGTGAATGTGTGCACATGTGTGTGTGTGTTACCAGAGATCAAACTCAGGAGCATTGTGTTCTACCACTAAGCTACAGTTCTTTTTTAATTTTTTGAGACAAAAATCTTGGTAAATTTACCAGATGAGGCCTGAACTTACAATCCTCCTGCTTCAGCCTCCTGAAGTGCTGGGACTATAGGCAGGCGCCACCTTGTCCAGCTGGCATATCTTCAAGTCTCTGTCCCTCACACGTATTTTGTTTTGCAGTTCTGGAGCATGTAAGCAGGCCTTGTGCATGTTAGGCAAGTGCTCTGTACTGGAGCTAAGCCCCAGCCCCTGCCCATATTTCAATTGAGTTTTTTGTGTTTGAATTATCCTGGGGATTTTATTTTCCTTCTTTCTTTTTTTTTTTTTTTTGGTCTTTTTGAGATGAGATCTCAAGATGTAGCTCAGGCTAGAGTTGAGCTCACTTTGTAGCCCAGGCTGGTCTCAAACTTGCAACCATCCTCCTGCCTCAGCCTCCCGAGTCCTGGGATTACAGGTGTGTGCCACCGTGCCCTGCTTATTGTGGGGATTTCTTTTTTTCTTTTTTTTGAGATAGGGCCTCACTACATAGTTTAGGCTGGCCTTGAACTTATGGTGATTCTGTGTCAGCCTCCCAAGTACTGGGCTTAAGGTGTGTGTCCACTTCCACCTTTATTCTGGGTATTAACACTGCTATATTCTAAACGTGCCCCCAAAACTCCTATGTTGGATCACCTCAAGTTTGAGACCAGCCTGGACTACCGAGTGAGTTCCAGGCTAGCCTGACCTATCCAGCAAAACCTTGTCTCAAAAAGACAAAACAACAAACAAACAAAACCACTTTCCAAACAACGGCTTAAAAACCTATTGATAGTCATGAAATTAATTTGGTGGAATATAGCTCATATTATAGTATCTTTTAAAGAACAGGATAGAGCTGGGCATGGTAGCACACCGCTGTTAATTCCAGCACTCTGAGGCAGAAGGATCTTGACAAAGTAAGTTCAAGGCCAGCCTGGGCCGCACACCTAGTGTGACCCTGCCTCAGAAAGTAAAACTGAATAGTATAGATTAGAAAATATCAAATAAGTGACCTTATGCAGTACAGATAAAGATTGTTTTAGAAACTTTCTTCCAGTATGTGAGGGGCTGTGAGACAAAATGGATCTCCGACCCTGTGGTTAGAAGGATCAGAAATTTTGAAAAATGCTATGGTTAGAAATTTTGACTTGCCAGGCGTGGTGGCACATGCCTGTAATCCCAGTACACACAAAAAAAAATCTATCTCAAGAAGAAAACACAGGAGGCTGACACAGGAGGATCATGGGGAGTTCCACACCAGCCTGGGCTACAAAGTGAGCTCAAGGCCAGTCTGAACTACACAGCAAGGCTGTTATGGTTGATACATTGTATCACCTTGAGGATGATAGAAGCTTAACTAAGTAACTCAGCAGTTGTGCATCCTGGGGTGTAGAGGACATGCCCTTACCACTCTAGGATGTTCATTGTGTCAACTTGAGGCGTTTAGAAGGTTAACTGTGTGACTCTGCAGGGGGGAGGGTCTCATTTTGTAAACATCCTGAGCCTGTGCAAGAGGGCAGATGGTCCCAGCACCGCACCCCTGGGGTGGGGGTAACCCACTTACAGTATAAGGGAGGTTGCTGCCTTGTTGGCCTTGAAGGCCTGCCCCTGTGCCACGTGCGGCCCTGCCTTGCAGCCAGCTGGTTGTGGGCTGAAATCCACAAACTGGGAGCTAAATAAACCTTTCAAAAAATAAGTAAATAAATAACCCTGGGCTGGGGATATAGCTCAGTTGAATAAGCGCTTGCATGGCAAGTGGAAGGTCCTGAGTTTGATCCCCGGTACCACAAAAAAAGAAAAAAAAAATCAGCTTCAAATAAATAACCCTTTCCTTCCTTAATTTTGGGTGCCAGGTATTTTATCTCAGCAACAAGAGGAAAGTCACCCAGCCAAATGCCTATAATCTCAGCACTCGGAAGGCTGAGGCAGAAGGATCACCGTGAGTTTAAGATCAGCCTGAGCTACACAGTGAGTTTAAGGCCAGCCTCAGACACATAGTGACTCTCAAAAAAAAAAAAAAGAGATTTTGAAAAATACACCACTACTGCCCACCACACTTGGACCGGCTGGAACCCAACTGGGCTGACGGTTTTCCAGTAGTGCCGACCCCGCGCTTGGGCCTCTGCCCTCCGTGACAACACAGATGGGCCCGTGCTAGAGCAGCGGGCACCACATCGTGTTCCTGCAGAATAGAAAATCACCCGCTGCACTAAATGAGTGTCTGCATTTGGATTTCACTTGCGCTGTTTTGGGTTGGTGCTCCATTTGCAGGAGGTTGCTAAGTGCTGTTGCCCTTTAGCTCTCGAGGAAGACTGGTGCTAGGACCCTCCAGCCCCATGAATACTGAGCCTGAGGGTGCTCGGGTCTCAAATACAAAACAGGGTGATGCTTATAACGTACGCTCCACCTGCCCACCCATGTGTCTCAGCCGTCTGGAGATGGCTCACAATGCCGAACACGACGTCCACGCTGGGCAGGGAGTTGTTGTTTAGAGAAGGGTGGTAGGAAAAGGAAGTCTAGGCCAGGTGTGATGGTGCACACCTGTAATCCCAGTGCTCAGGAGGCTGAGGCAGGAAGATCTCCGGGAGTTTGAGGCCAGTCTGGGCTACAATGTGAGGTCAAGGCCAGCCTGAACTATATAGCAAACCCTGTATCCGAAAACAAAAACAAAAAAGCAATGAAAGAAAAGAAAGTCTGTATGTTGGGTACGGATACAGCTTTTTTCTTCTTTTGAGACAGGGTCTCACTATGTAGTTCAGGCTGGCTCTGAACTCACGATAGGGGGCTGGGATTATAGACATGTGCCACCACACCTGGCCCCGTCACGATTTTTAAAAATGTTTTTTGATTTGCAATTGGTTGAGTCTCTGAGTGCAGAACCTGTTGAATATAGTGGGCTCACTGCATATACCTAGTTTTATGTTTGTATATATTCATACAAATAATTTTGTATATATTTATAAAAATAATTTGAGGCTGGCCCTAAACTCTGGACTCAAACAATCCTCCTTCCTCAGTCTCCTCAGTAGCTGGAACTACTCAATAGCTACATGCTACCATGTCCAGCTTATAAAATAATTCAGGCCCATGGTGGGAGTCTAAGAATGTTCTATTTCCTTCATCAGGCTGTCCATACATCAGTGGAGCCTGAGAAACACTGTTTAGGTGGTTTATTGATCCCCAAGTTCACATCTACCTGGAACCCCAGAATGTGACCTCATTTGGGAATAGGGTCTTTGCAGATATAATCAGTCAAGTAAATGATGTCACCCTGGATTAGGGTGGCCCCTAAAGTCAGTGACCAGTGTCCTTGTAAGAAAGCCATGTAGAATTGTGTGTGGTGATGACATCTGCAATCCCAGCACTTGAGAGGCTGAGGCAGGATGAGCTCTGTGAGTTTAAGGCCAGCCTGAGCTACATAGCAAGACCCTGCCTCAAGAGAGACAAAGACAGGGACAGAGAACTGTGGAGAAATAGGCAGAGAGCGGTCCACGTGGTGACAGAAGTAGAGAGTCACACTGTCACGAAACGAGGAAGACCAAGGACTGCAGCCACCAGCAAGCAGCAGCCATGGTCCTGGGGACACCTTGGTTTTAAGATACTTCAAGCCACCAAGCGTATGGCTACAGCCCCCAGGGAAACCATATGGGTGGCCTCCTGCCCAAGAATAGGGGTGCGCAGGGTGGTTCCCAAAGCCATCCCAGGCCCACCTTCCCGGCAGGAACGCCATTCTACAACTTGGGCTTCCCATGTGGGGAAACGGAGGCCCAGGCAGGGCTGGAGGTCAAGAAGGACTAGAAAGCAGGACCCTTGGCACCTGCTCCCGGGGCCCAGCCGCACTCACCACGGAGCTGGTGACCATGCTGGTGGTGGGGGATTGCTCGGTCTCCTCTTTATCAACATGGGGTGTACAGCGTGGCAGCCCAGAACCGCCGCGACGAGGTCTCCTCAGGTCCAGCTCAGAGGTGCAGGGCCTCGCAGACAGGGGCTCAGCCTCCTTCTTGGGGGCCTCTGGGCTGAAGCCACTGTCCCTTTCACTCCTCTCTCTGTCTCTGACGCCCGAGAGCAAGCCAGGAGTACAGGACACCAGCACCAACGGCTGGAAGCACTGGGAAGGAGGGAACCACGCAGCCGTGGGGACCCGGTGTCTTTGGGCTCCTCCACACCCAAGGGGAGATGACAGGGGACTGGGAGGAGACACCAGGGACACAGTCTCTCTGCCCTGGATTCTCAGCCTAGGCTCCTGGGCCCCTTTCAGGGCTCATGGATGGTTTCCAGGGTCTTTTGGCCACTTGGAACTACAGTTTAAAAATGGCTCATTGTGTACTTTAGCACAACAGATTCCATAACTTTGATCAGATTCTCAAAGGGTCTGTGACATTAACAAAGTTTTAAAAGGAAATCAGCCAGGCATGATGGCACACACCTGTAATCCAGCACCTGGGAGGCTGAAGCAGGAGGGTTGCTGGAGTTTAAGGTCAGCCTCGGTTATATAGCAAGACCTTGTCTCGAAAAAACAAACAAAAAACAACCCCAAACCCCGCTCTAATCCTGTGCCTCCAGGTGAGACATTAAGAAAAAGCACATGAGCTGAGAATCTGACTCCATTTTTCCACTGAGCTAGAGCTCTAGGCAGAGAGGGCAGGGGCCAAAGATCTGGATGAAGTCAGGTGTGATGATGCGCAGCAGTGACCCCAGCACTCTGGGAGGCTGAGGCAGGAGGATTTCAAGTTTAAGCCCAGCCTGGGCAATGCAGTGACTTAGCACGACCCTGCCTCACAATAAAAAAGAACAGGCTAGGGATGGAGCTCAGTGCAAAGGCCCTGGGTTCAATCCACAGTGTCTGGAAAAAAGCAAACAAAAAACCCCCAAAGACTTAGGTGACATGGCTCAGACAGCTGCCCACAGCTCAGGGCAGAGGGGGCAGGTGGGCTGGACCCAGTGGGTGCTTTGTGGTGCCAGGGTCAGCACAGGTCTCAGGACCCCTCCTGTAGCCCAAACCTCGGGCATCAGTGTATCTGGCCTGGGAGCAGGGCTCCTTGCAGCAGCCCCCTGGGGAGGGACCCCACCTCGGGCAGGGCGAGGGCCACTCGTGGACCCCTTACCTCCGGGTTTACTTGTTGGGGGCCCTGCCCATGCGTGGTGGCCTTGGATTTCTGCCGCTGTGAAGGTTGCTGGGGCCTGGAGCTCCTGACCCTCGGTTGCTCGCCTGCTGCTTCCCCCTGCAGCTCTGCCTTCTTCTCCTGCATCTGGAACGGTTTTTTCTCCTGCCGCAGTCTCAGCTCCTGGATCAGCTGCCTACCCTCGAGCAGACAGTCAGTGAGAGGGATCGGAGCAGACAGTGACAGGCCATGGCAGGGTGGGGCAAGTGGCGGAGGGTCCACTCCCTCTCCCCTGTCCAAGAGCCAGGCGGCAGGGCAGACAGTGGGTAGACACCATCCCTCCGGTCACCCCCAGAAGGGGGCCACACTCGCGTCTGCCCGCACTTCCCGTAGCCGCTGCTGGGAAGAGGATCTGGGTTGGAAGCTAAGGCCTGGTGCTCCCATGTTGTACCACTTCTATTTTTGTCTTGCTTTTTTAAGACAGGGTCTCACTGTGTAGTTCAAGAGCTGGCCTTAAACTCACTACAGAGCCCAGGCTGGCCTTGAACTCTCAGCAATGCTCCTGCCTCAGCCACCCGAATGCTGGGATGACAGGTGTGTACCAGCATGCCCAGCTTGGACCACTTTATATGCTGGGCTCTCAGGCTAGCGGCTCTGGGAGAGGACAAACAGGTGGTGCAACACGGCGATGTCAGGCGACAGCGCAGTTCTAGGCCCTACCAAGTCCATCCTCCTCTTACTATTGGACCCCCCTTTTGGAAAGTGAGGTGGTTGTTGGAGACGGAACTCAATGGCACGATTCCCTTCCAGCTCCTAGGTCTCACACCTGCGTGAATCCACAGGCAGCTCCTAGAGCAGCCCGGGGCGTGGGGTGGGGGCATAGAAGCAGCCACGCATCCTTTTAGCAATACCTGGAACCAGGGCTAGTTCAGGGTCAAAACTGTCCCTGCCACCCCAGACCGGCCAGCCAGCAGCTCAAGGGCTGTCCCTCCCCAGAACAGCCGACCACCCCGCCAGGCAGCTTCCTACCGGGCGCAGCCCGCCCGGGCCCGGGAGGCAGCCGTGTTCTGGAAGAGCGAGCTGTTGTCCTGGAAAAACTTCTCGTACTTCTCCAGGTTCGGGCCAGGGTAAATCAGCCGGAACTCGCCACAGTTTTCCCTCTCGTATTTCTCGGTTTTCTGCAGCCGCGCAGCCTGGAACCCTTTAGCTTCCTGCATCCTGTTGTGGAGGAGGACACAGGGCTGCCATTAAAGGACCTTTTGGAAGAGGACGCATCTGAACTGGAGGTCATCTCGGGCCAGATGGAGGGAGGCTTTGGAGAGGACTGTGGCCAGCCAGAGTTTATGAAATAAAAGAATATTTCCTTGAAAGGACATCGTGCTGGCCCTCCAGGGACAGCCTTTCTGACGGTTTACCAAATTAAATCCCTTTTTAAGTGAATCCCAGCGCCTGGTTAGGGCAGGCAGACTGTTGCCACCTCCCATTCAACACCTTATTATCCTTCTCTGGAGAACCGTGGCCTGTGTTTGCCTAAATTTGAGGGTTTCTAAGATGAGCTTTTATGGGCTGTAGTGATCTCACGCTTCCTCACAGCCCCCCAGGGAGGCGAAAGTCAGGCTGGGAGGCGTGACGAGCCCCCTCTCTCGGCAGGGTCACCAAGATCCACCGAGATGTCCAGGGCCAAGCGCTGATGAGGAGAGGATGTCCTCGAAGCCCCTGGCAGCACAGGTGAGAGGGATCCGGAACTGCAGCCCAGATGCACCACCCCGGGTGCAGGGCTGGGAGGTGCACGGCCCACTCGGCCCACTCGGTCCACTCGGTCCACTCGGTCCACTCGGCAGGCAGTTCCTGGTCGGTGTTTGGAAGGTGATTGGATGGGTGGGGACGGGCAGCTGGCTGGGGATCTGGGGCGTGGCCTGGTCAGAAGGGGTGGTCCGTGGGCGTGGCCTGGGAGGGTTTCTCTCCTCCCTTGAAGCTCTGCTTCCTGCCCACCATAAGGTGAGCACCCCTCCTCCACCAGGCCCCTCCACAGTTCCCTTCTGCCTGGCCCAGCTGACTATGGACTGAAACCTCTACAAACTTATAAGCCAAAATAAACCTCTCCTCCGTCAAGCTGTGGACATCAGGGATAGTGTCTCGGAGACCTGGAAAGTGACTAAAACAGGTCCCTTTCCAGAGTCTTGCTCTTGGCTTCGGGAGCAGGACCACACAACACCCATTCTACCTCCCTGCTGCCCCCTTCCCCGGAAGGCAGTGCCCGTGATGGTGCCTGAGAATCACTGTGCTGTAGGGACAGGAGTGCTACTTAGGGCCCCATGCAAAAGCTCAGTCCCAAAGCATCAGGCTGGCTCTGCTCGGGAGGACGGCCCAGGACTAGGTACAGTAGCACCACAGGCACCTCCTGGACTAGGCTCAGCATCTCTGGGACCTCAGAAACAAGATTCCAGGTACAAGGTGAGGGGTGTCCACGAGAAGCAGGGAGATGTTCCTCCTGCCATCTCAGGAGCATGGCCTAAGGCTGACAGGGCTTCCCTCATGGTAACACAGGCCCGTAATCCCAGTCTCAGGAGGCTGAGGCAGGAGGATTGCCCCTCCTGCCTAGGTTACACAGAGAGGCCTTGTCTCCAAAACAAAGGGTGGTTACATTTTTTTACATTGGTGAGTCCTCAATCTTCTCATAATTTAATTAATTCAAATCCATGATATGTATGTCTATAATTTAATCTTCTAATTTCTAGGGACAAAGACACATTGATTATAAAAGCATTCAAATTGCTGCCGGGTGTGGTGGTGCATGCCTGTAATCCCAGCACTCAGGAGGCTGAGGCAGGAGGACAATTGCGAGTTCGAGACCAGCCTGGGCTACAAAGTGAACTCAAGGTCAGCCTGAAATGCATAGCAAGATCCTGTCTTAAAAAGATAAAAAAGGGCTGGGGATATAGCTCAGTGGAATAAGCGCTTGCCTAGCAAGCGCAGGGTCCTGAGTTCGATCCCCAGTACTGCAAAAAAAAAAAAAAATCAAGAAGACAAAAAAAAAAAAAAGCTAATCAAATTTCTATCTCCTGCATATAAACTCACTTTCCAAATAGGATTGTTGTTAAAATGTGCCTCCCTCTTGCAATGCCAGGCAAGATTCATTCATTTATTTGTTTGTTTATTTTTTAAGGCAGGGACTCACTAAGTAGCTCAGGCTGACCTCAAATTCACGACAATCCTCCTCCCTTGGCCTCCTAAGTGCTGGGATTATAGGCATGTGCTATCATGCCCAGCTTTGATTTGATTTGATTTGATTTTTGTTTTAGCAGTCCTGGGGATTGACCACTGGGCTTCATACTTGCTAGGCGAGTGTACTTTACCACCGAACTACATCCTTTTACCTCAGGCAAAATTCTTTGATAGCTTCCTACAAATTATGACACTGGGCCTCATGCTAAGGTTTTCCCTGAATGGTTTCATTTACCTCCTCTAACAATCTTATGCAGCACAAGCTCCATTTGATGACGGGATCACTGAGGCTCAGGAAGTGACTGAAAGGCCACCTAACTGGTGGGCTGTCAAGTTGTAACTGGGCCCAGGACAGCCACGGGCGCAGGTCCCCAGGTCAGGGGCCGAGGTCCAGGTGCGGCAGTACCTGGCCTCCCGAGAACGACACTGCTGCAGGAACCGGCCCCGCTGTCTCTCCTCCTCCAGGACTTTCTTCTTCTCACAGTTTCCCAAGTTGATGAGCACCAGGGTGTCATACAGCAGCCTGTCCTTCACCTCCCTATCCAACCGGGTGTCAGTGGAGAAGCTTGGAGAGTGGTTGACCTGTGAGGATAAGACGACGGCTGGCCACAGGGCTGGAAGCAGCATGAGAGGCCACCACGCCACCTCCAAACCCCAAGGTGGGCACTGGGGGCGCACGCCTAGAATCCCAGTGCTCAGGAGGCTGAGGCAAGAGGATCACTGTGAGTTCAAGGCTAGCCTGAGCTGCATAGCGAGGCCATCTTGAGACTCTGTCTCAGAAAAAAAATACATAAATAAATAGTGACTGTGGCATTGACACAGGCCCCGTGAAGTGACTTCCCAGGCACACCGCACTCCTCAGGGTGCCACCTGTTGGCCACACTCGAGGGCTCCTGAGGACAGGTACAGCCAGGAAGGGGGATCAGCACCTCGGAAACTTCCTTCCACCCCCAGGAAACCTACTGGGCAACTCCATTTCCAGTGCTCTGAATACTTGGAACTGAGTAGTCGGGGCCCCTGAGAGCCCAGTGAGGCAGCTCCTGTGTGACCCTGAGCACAGTGGACCCGGTCTTGAGGACACAGGTCCCCTTCCAGGGAGGAGACGCTGTCATGAGAGGCAAAGCTGACACTACAACCCCTTCTCACCTGGGCCCTGCGCTGAGTCTGGCTGGGCCTTGGGAAGACGGGCTCGTCCAATTCTCAGCCATCTACCCCCCTCTGGTGGCCGCCTCAGCTCCCGGCGGAGCACGCCTGGGCCACAACACCCTGGGAGGGGGCTGTGACTGCATGGCAAGTCACCCAGGTGAGCAGGGAGGGGTCCCTGAAAGCAGGACCAGTGCGGCTGCTGACCCTCCCTGGCTCCCCACCTCCAGCAGCCAGGGCTTCAGCTTGCAGTCCAGCAGGATGTCAAAGCCCAGGATCTCGAAGCAGGCGCTGTTGAGCGTGTGGCTTGGGAAGCATGTCTGGTAGTTGTGCTTGATGACCGGGTGGGCGGCGATGAGCGTCTTGGTGATGAGGTCCTCAATGGCCCTCCAGATCTGCGACATGTCGTAGCCGTGGCTCTCCATGTAGACGTTGAAGGCTGACAGCTTCCTGCGGGGAAGCACGGGCCCTGGGCAGGGTTGGCGACACCGCACCATCTGTAGACCATGAGGCTCTGGGGCTGAGGGACCAAGCACCCAGACCAGGGGGACAGGGACCAGGGCTGCATCAGCCTCTGGTGTTTTCTAGAAGCCTTTTGTGTGTGTGTGTGTTTAAGTAGTGGGACTTGAACCCAGGGCCTTCACCCTGAACCCTTTGCAGTTATTTCTTATTTTGAGCCAGGGTCTCACTAAGTCACTAAGCTGCCCAGGCTGGACTTCAGTTTGTGATCTTCCTGCCTCAGCCTCCCAGAGCGCCTGATTACAGGCCTTTGCCGCCACACCCAGAACCCAGCTTGGGGAGCCTCTTAAGCACAATGACACCTCAGTCTCATGGCAGCCATAGGAGGAACTCTGGAAACACTGAAGATCTACAGGTCTTGTTTGTTTAGGGTTGCCCGCAAAGAACACACAGCCTGAGGTATTTCCACAGGGAGAGGGTGGCAGGTGTGACGTGTCTGTCACAGGCAGGTGGAGATGGCAACTCCCGAGCATGGGGGAGCCCTCGGGGTGGAGGCTGTGGTTAACTCCTCTAGGAGTGACAGTGACAAGCCCAAAACCCGAGTTTCTAAAGACAGAGAGCAAAGGCCATGCAACAGAAACCCCTCCTCTACCTGCCACTGTCCCGGGACAGAATGTGGCACCTATATGGATTTCCTGAGTCACTTGAACCCAGTGCTTTGAGTGGGGAAACAAAGCATTTTTATCTAACTCATTGTGAAATAAAGTTCCCTAACATAGCCGATTTCTCCCTGACTTCTAACAAATGAAACGGGACACTTGCTGCTCCCGCTGACTCAGGCCCAGTGGTGAGCATGCCCTGCTGTGCAGTGCTGCAATGGCCCACGCTCGGTCACCCGCTGGGCACCAGCCACGTGCCAGGCACGAGAAGACGGCGCTGTTGCTCAGGTGCCGCTGGCCTTGGCTGCCAATGTGGGCAACCATCAACATGGGCAGTGGGGGTCTCGGATGGCAGGGGAAAGAAAAGGGGGAGATGCCCGCTCCTCGCTGTGCACACCTCGTTCGCACAGGCCTAACCTCATGGTCTTCCGGGTGCTGAAACACCATGTGCCTCTCAGGCACTGTTCCCAAACTGATGGCCTGGGTTTGCTTTTTGTTTTTTTGTTTTTTTTGTCTTTTTGAGACAGGGTCTCACTACGCAGCTCAGGCTGGCCTTGAGCTCACTTTGTTTTTTTGTTTTTTTGTGGTACCGGGGATCGAACTCAGGACCTTGCACTTGCCATGCATTGAGCTCACTTTGTAGCCCAGGCTGGTCTCGAACTCACAACGATCCTCCTGCCTCAGCCTCTCTGAGTGCTGGGATTATAGGCGTGCGCCACCACGCCTGGCAGATGGTCTGTTCTTTAGTCCTCGGAGGCCTGGAAGAGCATGAGCCCCACAGGGCAGCAGCTCTGGCTTCTCCACCTACCCTGATATCCTAACATTGTGATCTCAGGCAACCTAACCTTTCAAAACTCAGTTTCCTCACCTTGGGCCTTGCCCCTGGCCCCTCAGCTCTCCACCTACAAAGCGTTGGCGTGAAAATTTTAACAACAAGCAGGGTACAGTGGTGCATGTCTGTAATCTCAGCACTTGGTAGGCTGAGGCAGGAGGATTGCCAGCCTGGGCTACCTAGTCAGATCCTGTCTCAAACAAAATAAACAAAAACTCAAAGAGAGCTGGTCAGACAGTAAAGGGAATGGAAAAGCTGCCTGATGACAAGACTTTTATGAATTCCTGTTCCCCCTTTCTAGGGACTCTTGGGACTGGCCAGCCACACGTCATGTGACACCAGGAGGGACTCTGACATATCCCTGGAGAATATCTCATGTAGCAACATCCCCGGGAACCAAGGCCAAAGAACCGCCACCACCTGGCGAGCCCTTCTCATGCACAGACGGGCAGTCAGTAAACGTCTGCTGGTCTGTTGCTGTCGGGAGGGCGCCAGGAACAAGGGCATGTTTTGGACTGTGTGTGTATTCTGCTGGGGAAACCGGGTGTTTATCTCTCCTCTCCCGCTCCGAGGTTTACAAGGTGGCCTGCGGTAATGATTAACAGCCTGGAGGGCCCGAGCCCCGAGGGAAGAGAGGAGAGGCCACATGACCCAAGATGGACCCGCTGTCGGGGATGGGCAGGGCTTGGGTAGGATCTGCGGCGGGGCGGCGGACACGAGCCACTCCCTTACCTCTTGCTGCCCGAGTGAGCGTCTTGAATGAAGTTTGCACTGTGCTTATTCATGGAATAATTAGTCAGGTGCATGCAGGTATCATCCTGGGGGAAGAGACACACGCCCGTGGGATTCTCTCCCTGCCTTCCCACGGCCCCCCATGGCCCCATGCTTAAAAGGATGGAAAAGAAAAGGGAGTCTTAGGGCACCCTTAAACCGGCAAAACAGGTGTGGTGGTACATGCCTGTAATCCCAGCCCTCAGGAGGCTGAGGCAGGAGGGTCGCCACAAGTCCAAGGCCAGCGAGTAAAAGGCTAGCCTGGGCTACAGAGCAAGACCTTGTCTCAAAAAGAAAAGAAAGGATATATTGATCCTGGCACGAAGTAAGTGCTCCATAAATGATAGTCAAACCAATGACGCCTTGAGGATGTGGAGTGGAACAGGTGTGTAATGGGCAACAGGGCAGGGGAGGTCGGATGTCCCCTCCACTCACCAGGTTGTCTGCACAGGGGCGGGAGTAGGAGGTGGTGGCAAAGCGGGCCAGTCCTTCATTGTACACAAAAATCCTGAGGGGGTCACAGGATGTCACCAGCACGTAAATCCGTAGGTCAAACTTGAACCCATCAATGATAAAGGGCTGGGAGGAGAGAAGTCACAGGGCATGAGGGGAGGAGCTCACGTGTGCCGGCCACTAGCCTCGTCTTGGTTTCCAGGAGGGAAAACTCCTTGCTCCAATGTCGCCTGAGGAAAGTGCCAGGCTTGGCCAGCACTGGAGCGCAGGATAAGGGGACCTGGCCCTGTGACTGGACCTGTGGCCTTGGGGAGGTCACCGAGCCATGCCATGCTTTGGTTTTCTGACCTCTCTAGTGCCACAGATCACCACCTCCAAGAGATATCTTGGCAACCAAACAAAGCAATATTAAAAGGCCTTCTACGCAAAGGACCTGTGGTTGCCATCCTAGCAACCACCCTAGGGGTGTGGCTCCGTGACAGTTCTTCCTGCACTGCTCTCTCTGTGTCCCAGGAAGGCCAGTGCTTCCCTCTCTGCCAGAAAATTCTTTCCCTGCGGCAGGCTGTACCTCGGTGACCTCTGACGCCCCCGGAAGGGAAAGAAGCTGGTTTCCAGGATGGCTTCCTCTCGCGAGGGTGGGGCTCCTCCACACACCAAGGGGGTCACCCAGCTCTCCTCTTTCCCAACAAGGGCTAGCATGGTGAGGCCAGGCCAAAGGAACAGAGTACAAGGGTGAGGGGCACCCTGGCTGGCCCAGGCATGTGACAGTACCCCTGCTGGGAGGCTCAGTCTAACAGAGCCCAGGGCAGAAGGTTGCAGCCCCTCCCCCCACCGAGGCAGCATGGGCAGTAAATAAATAATGGCGATCAGGAAGTACCTTTGAAATATAGAGCTGACAGATCATATCTTCGCCGGGCTTGATTTCCTTCACTGTCCGGGTGATGAATATCCCTCGCCCTTGGCAGCCTGAATCTGGCTTGCAAATGTACGTCTTATTTTTCCGGGACCTGCTGTAGGTCTGCAGGCCTCCCCAGCTTCGCAGGGCAGGGAGGGAAGAATAGGAACCTTTAGCCGGGGAAGCGGGAGGAGGGAGCCTACTGAAACTCCAACCACAAACACACAGAGCCACGCGGAGTGCTGCACGGGACAGCTCTGACACTGAGTGCCACGCCAGAGGCCCAACAGCCAGAAATGGGAGAGACGGCAGGGACTCAGGACCCGGATTCAAAGCCAGGAAACACCACAGACCGCGGCTCGACCCTCTGCAAGGACCCAGCCTCCCTAAGCCTCCGCCTCACGACTGCGCATCATGAAGCCCATCTCGCATGGGCTGTCAGGAGTGTGACACCTCACAGCCAAAGCCATGGCTGGGACCCAGGTCGCTTGGCTTGCTGGGCTGCAGACAGGAGATCCCAAGCTGTGGACCTGGCTCAAGCCCAAAAACAGCACGACCTCGGATCAGTCTGTCTCTCACCCTGGCCTGGACTTCATGTTTTACCCAGGCACCTCCGCTTCAGCCAGAACAGAACCAGGCAAGTGTTTCTGGGTGTGCTTTAGAGAAAGTATGTCTCTGTCTTGCTATACTTTTTTTTTTTTTTTTGAGATAGGGTCTCATTGTAGCCCAGGCAGACCTCACGCTCCAGGCAATCCTCCTGCCTCAGCTTCTCAAGTGTTAGGATGCCAGGCATGTATCACCACGCCTAGCTGGGAGTCCAGTTTTGAAATGGGAAAAGTGAGACTCCAGAAGGGCTGGCTGCTACCCACGGCACGGAAGGGAACAGGCAGGGGACGACTGTCCTGCTCCGACTCGGAGCTCTGACCACAGCCAGAGGAGCTGCCGGGTTCTAGAAACTTCAGGAACTGTACCAGTAACTGGTTGGAATGAGTTCAAGATCAACAGGTTTCAGGGTCAGAACAAACTCTCATCCCAGCTGTGGGCGCAGGTTGGAGGCACCCAGCCCCTGGCCATGGTGTGTTTGCAGGCAGAGCACCATGTGTTCCCGGCCTTGGACACACCCTGTGTCCCTTCCTCTCCTCCAGTGCCATGGGGAGGCTGGGAGGGCAGGGCGAGCAGAGGAGGCAGGACCCGTGCGCGGAGGGGGTGAGCTGGGCACTCACTCAGCGGGGAGACACCAGGTCCTGGGGAAGAAGTGGAAGTCCTTCGGGAACATCTTCAGCATGCGGCTCATGTTCCTGGCCAGCAGGTCCTTGCGGCAGATTTCACTCATCCCAGGGAAGTGATTGATTTTCTGCGAAGGAAGCCGGAACGTGACTCGCTAGGGGTAGGGAGCGCTGTGAGGTCCCCATGGGAGGGGGCAGAGATGAATCCTTGGACCCCTGAGGTCTGTACCTGGTAACTCTTCATTTCCATCACCAGCTCCAGGGACACGGAGTAGTCTGTCCAGCAGAGAGCCCAGTCGTCATCTTCCCCGCCCTCTCGGAGCCCATACTGCTGGGCCGCCCTGCGCACTGCGGCGGGGTTGGAGAGAGGGAGGCCTGTTAGCTGGAAGTAGGGGAAGCCTGGGAGGGAGCAGGGCCCCCTAGACCAGCATCCAAGACATGGAACCAGCTCCTTCAGCGTGGGAGCTGTCTTGTCCTGTCTGGTGACACACGCTGCCCAGCACATGGGGAGTTGAACCTGCTGAAGACAGCCGGTGCCACTGGGCATGGTGGCGTACACTTGTCCCAGTGCTTGGGAGGCTGAGGTAGGAGAATCTCTGCAAGTTTGAAGCCAGCCTGGGTGAGTTCAAGATCAGCCTAGACTACAGAGTGAGAGACCCTGTCTCACACACACACACAAAAAAGCCCAAAGAATAAAAAGAACACAGCTGGTATCCCATGACTGCCACAGGTTGTCTGGGGCAAATGTTTAACATGGCCTGGCTTCCCCTTGCCAGAAAGCAGCCTGCTTTCCTCCAAACACTAAGCCCTGAATGTTCAGCAAATATAAACGAACCCTTAACATCAGCCAGAGCCAAGCTCAATGGCAGAGGTGAATTGGCAGGAACAAAAGTTAGACAATGCATTTCAGAAGTACGCCCCCATCACCTTTCTCAGTAGTATTAGTATCTGGGTGCTGGCTCTGACTCCAACCTGGAGGCCTTCAAGGGCCTAGGCAGGAAGAGCCTGCAGTACAAGAGCACTTGCATTGAACCTCAGTTACAATAAAGCAAGTCTGGAGGCCAGGTGCAGTCCCTGGGCCGCTGCTTTGTGCCTTGTGCTCTAAACGCAGATCCTCAAATTACATATAAGAATCATAGATAGTTTAGGCCAAGTGTGGTGGCGCACACCTATAATCCCAGCCCCCAGGAGGCTGAGGCAGGAGGATTTCTGAGAGTCCAAGGTCAGCGTGAACTACATAGCGAGACCCGGTCTCATGAAACAAACAAAAATGGGATTACAGGTAACTGACATATGCATCATCATGGGCAAAACCTGTGATTTCTGAGTGAGATCCCCAACCTCCTCAAGCAGCTCATGGAGCCAGAACCAAGGAACAGGGCTTGGAGCATCCCTTCCACCCCCAAGAATACACGCAGTGACCCTTCCCACCCCTGGGGGAAAACGTGGGTCCCCAGCCTGGGCCCCGGGAAGGCGGGTGCTCACCGCTGTCATACCGGCAGCTGGATAGATTGATCACCAATCATCTGGAAGAGAAAAAAGCGACAGCAGGCCGACAGCAACAGACATGCTGGGTCCCAGAAGCACCCTGTCCCGGTGGAGCGGGCCTGACCCATCCCAGCGCTCGCGACAGGGACCCAGCAGGGCGCAGGGTGGTGCAAACCACAGACTCAGTCGCTGCGGTGGCAGCTGCTCATCGCCTCTGCCCCTTTACTGCAGGGGTCCGCTGGGGACAGGAGTTAAAAATCATTTGGGCCAAAGTACTCATATCTCTCTTTCCTTCTGCCCATGAAGGGAAGCTGTGTGTTAGAAAGCAGACACGCTCTCTGCTCCGGGAAATATTAAACAAGAACCGGACCGCGCGAGCTGCAGTTGAATCCTAGGGGGTCAGTAAGGTTGCACTCCGTGTCCTGAATCCCTAGGATGGGTAAGCACTTGCTTATGTTTATGCAAGAAAATTGCTCCCCGCTTTTTTTCCCAATGGGGGAATTAAACCAACAGTAGAAAATAACTCTACCACGGAGCCACATCTCAGCCCCACACTTACTTTTTGTTTTGTTTTGACATAGGGTCTTGCTATGTAATCCAGGCTGGCCTCGAACTCATGGCAATCTTCCTGCCTCAGCCTCCCGAGTGCTGGGATTATCACAGGTGTGTGCTACCACACTTATTTTTCAGGTTAATTCTTTTTTTTAAATTTTTATTTTTGGGGGGCCGGGAGTCAAACTCAGGACCTTGAGCTTGCCAGGCAGGCGCTTATGCCACTGAGCTATATCCCCGGCCATATTTTTAAAAAGGCAGTCTAGGCTGGGCATGGTGGTACATTCCTGTGATCTCAGCACTCCAGAGGATGAGGCAGGAGGATCACCGTGAGTTCAAGGCCAGCCTGACCTGCATAGGGAGCCCCTGTCTCAAACAAACAAAAAGAAAGTAGTGCCACCGGGTCAGTCTCCACGCCCAGTTTCTCCTCTGCTCGCTGGTTATCGGCCAAGCCCCTTCCCCCACTCCTCCTGTTCTAACCCACAGGGATCTCCCTCCCCACCTGCAATCCTAACCTCTTTTTCCTCCGCCTCTTCTTGTGTGGCTGGACACTCTGCAGCCCCTTCTGTGTGTTCTCCCTCACGAAGGCCAGGGCGATAATGTCCTTTAGATCCTCCTCGGCGTCGTCCTCCTTGTCTTTGGAGGCAGCCTCTTCCTCTCCTCGCGAAGTCAGGTGCTGGAGAATTTTCCTGGCGTGGGCCGAGGCTTTGGGGAAATCCCAGCCCTCTCTGGAGAGAGGAGGGAGGGAGCCGCAGTTACACGGATCCGCCTGCAGGGGGACCCCTCCCTTGCTCGGGGGGGCGGTGAACCAGGGTCCCAGGCAGCGCCCCACCTCCGCAGTCTGTGCGGGCTAAGGACACAGCTGATTCCGCCGTGTGCCGCTGAGTGTGAGCTGGGGACTTTCTAAGCCGCGCCTGCCCTTGGTCTGGTCTCCTGGGGGTTTGGTAGCAGGCTGAGATGCTATGCATAGCGCTAGCTGGTAAACAATCTTCGTACTAAGGAGAGGGGATCGGTGTCTGGAGAGAGCTCAGAAGCCAGCCTCAAGCCCCAGGCAAGGGAGCTGGTCCCCGCGCACCACCAGCCTGCAACCTACCAGGGCCGACAGTCGCTGGTGGAGTGTGGGGCTGACCTACAGCTGACTGACGGGGGGGGGGGGGGGGGGGGTAAAGCCCGGGCCAGAAGTGGACCTTCAGGGACGCAAGCACAGAGAAGTCTGTAAGTCTCCCCACCATCCACCCTGAAAACAGGAACAGCCAGGCATGGTGGGCACACCTGTAATCCCAGCACTAGGAGGCTGAGGCAGGAGGATCCCTGCAAGTTCAAGGCCAGCCTGGGCTACATAGGGAGGCCCTGTCTCAAAACAAACAAGAATCACTTTTTGAAAAGACAAAGTTATAACACATATATAAGGAAGTCTAGCAAAGCTTGCACCCACCCTCATCCCATGAGACTTCTCTGATGTTTCCTTGAAATTTCAAATACAAAATCTTTGAAAATGGAATCGAGTGTCCCTGCCTCGTTACTCTTTAGGATCATGCTTCGTTGCTGGGCATGGTGGCGCATGCCTGTCATCCCAGCTCTTGGGAGGCTGAGGCAGGAGCATCACCACAACTTCGAGGCCAGCCTGGGCTCCATAGTGAGACCCTGTCTCAAAAAGCAAACATGTATAGTTTGCCTTTCGAACTCAGCACTGCCAAGCCCAATAGTGTAAATTTCATTATACTCTGAGGTCCTGTGACAAAAAAGCCTGCCAACCATTTAATTTTTTTGTATGTGGTAGTGGTACTGGGGATTGAACTCAGGGCCTTGTGCATGCTAGGCAAGCACTCTACCACTGAGCCACATCCCTAGTCCTGCTTACCCTTTCAGCATGTCTTTTTTGAGGTCCATGGTCCTTTGCTACTTACTGAGTCTTCCCTCTTGTGTTCTTTAGATTTTTAAAGAGGTATTAACATCATTATTGTAATTTATTATCACCAGGGCTGAGGATGTAGCCCATTGGGAAGGCTCGGGGTTCAATGCCCGGTACTGCCAATAAATAGTGGGGGGAGGGAGACCATTAGCGGCTTTCCTGTCTAACACAGTAACTTGACTGGCGCTTGTATTCTCTTTTAGTCTTAATTTCTAAGCATAATAGTTTTATGTAACTGCAGTCAATTTGGTGTCCGCTATTTCTTTCTGTGGTGGTTGAGACCTGTGCTCTCCCCATGCTAGACAAGCGGCCGACCTCTCAGCAACACTCCCAGCCCTGTCTCCACTTTTTGTCTACTTAATATATCATCAGCATAGTTGCGGCGAAGTCCGTGCGCTTCTCGCTCTCACGGCTGTGTAACTTCGCGAAGGGAACGTGCTTGGATTGAACCAACCACTGCCTTACCGCTGGGAATGTGATTTTGATGTTATATAAATGGCTCTGAAGCATCACTTTCATGAGCTAGGCGTGGTGGCGCACACTTGTAATCTTTTACTTGGGAAGCTGAAACAGGAGGATAGAAAGTTCAACACCAGCAAGGGAGATACATAGCAAGACCTTGTCTCGAAAAACCAATTAAAGCTGGGCATGATGGTGCACGCCTATAATCCCAGCACTCGGGAGGCTGAGGCAGGAGGACTGTTGTGAGTTTGAGATCAGCCTGGGCTACAAAGTGAGCTCAAGGCCAGCCTGAACTGCATAGCGAGACCCTGCTTCAAAAAGACAAAAAATAAAGACAAAACAAACAACAAAATAAAATACAATTAAAAATAACACATGAAGGTTCTATTACCTTTTTTTCCTTCTTTAGAATTATTTTCTTAAAGTAATACTGTAGGGTTAATAAATATAGAAATTATAGCTGCTGGGGTGTACATAACGTAACTGTTGCTTCCCAGAGGGATCCCAGTAATTTGGAATACTACCAGCCACCTGTCATTCTTGGGGTCCCTTGGGAATTGCCTCCCCTCTGCACTGAGCTTGCTAATTCTAGACAACTGTTTAACCCTATAGCCACATCTGCAAACCTATACCCAGCCCCCTCTCTCAGGCCTTTTCCCAAATCTAATGTGCTGGCAAGGTGAGGCTCTAACTACTCGGGCTCCCTGCGCCTGCTCTCACAGTAAGCAGTTCCTGTGGGGTTGGAAAGATTGCTCACATTGGTCTTCTCACCGAAAGTCCACAACTACCCGGGCAGGAGGGCAGAATTGTATACCGGCCAAGGAGCAACACTTGTTCTCTTTTGTCCTTTCTTTTGGGTTTGTTTGTTTGTTTGTTTGAGACTGGGTCTTGCTCTGTAACTCAGGCTGGCCTCGAACTCAAATCAATCCTCCTGCCTCAGCCTCCTCAGCACTGGGATTACAAGTGTGCACCACCACGCCTGGCTGGGTTTTTTTTTTTTTTTTTTTTTGAGACAGGGTCTCCCTAAGCAGTCCAGGGTGGCCTTGAGCTCACTTTGTAGCCCAGGCTGGTCTCAAACTCACAACGATTTTCCCGCCTCAGCCTCCCGAGTGCTGGGATTACAGGTGTGCACCACCACGCCCGGCCGTTTTTCTCTCCCTTGTAAAAGAAGATGGCCACTAAACCTAAGTCCCTTTAAAGTGACCCCAGAGCAGGGGGACAGAGTGGAACCCGGAATGACTGACAGGGCAGCTGTGGGCCGGGAGAGCAGCCTTCACAGGGAAACAGGTCTGATCCTGGCATGTCAGAGAAAATGGAGGAGGAACAGAAAATCTTGACCTTGGGCTCCGCCCTCCGCCCAGGGAAACGGCTGGCCACGCTCCAAGTGCACAGCGCCCAGCTGCTCCTGGCCCAGCCCTGGGAGGTGCGGCTTGTTTACCTAAAGGTTAATCTTCACCCGCAGAGCCTGGCCCTGAGTCTGACCCTGGAGGTGCGGGCTGTCTGGGCCCTTTGGGTCCGTCCTTGCCCTTGCCCAAGTGGGAAGAACAGGCCAGGGGCTCAGATTTCTCTCCCTCAGTGAGAACAACCAAAAAAGAAAGAAAAATGTCAGAGGGCTTCTTGCCTAACCCAGGGACTCAAGCGTGTGCTCCACCTCCAGAGGAACTGGTTTCCCACCTTCGGCCAGTGACCCCTGTGTTCCAGGGTTCCTAGGACAGGCGCAGGTGGCAGACAGAGTCCCTGCATGTGACTAAGTCCACTTTGTCTTTGGCCCCCTTTCTTCTCTTGCCCTAGCCCCTTCCTCCCTATTTAATGCCCAAGGCGGTGTCCTGCGGGCTTCTCTCCAAAGGCTGAAAATATCTCTTTCAAAGGTTGCCGCGGGGGCCTTGCAGCCTGAATCCGCAGGTAGCTCAGAGCCCACGGAAAGGTTCACTTGGCCTTCAGTACTGTATTGTTAGTCCCATAGCTGCTCACCAGAAGTGGTCGCACTAACCAGGAAATGCAGGTTTCTTGTAAAAACCCAGATTTCCTTTTTTTTTTTTTTTTTTTTGAGACAGGCTCTCACTACGTAGTCTAGGCTGGCCTTGAACACACTATGTAGCCCAGGCTGGCCTTGAACTCTTGGGGATCCTCCTGCCTCAGCCTCCTGAGTGCCAGGACGATAGGCATGCACCTCCAGACCTGGCTAAAAGCACCAGTTCTGGGTCCTTTTCATACAGTGAAAAATTTCATTCTACTGCTACTTTGGACCTGTCTTGCCGAGGTATTATCCAGAGGCACATCACAGGCATAATCCTTATAATCCTGTGCCAGACTCAGGCGCTCCGGTTTTACAGAGAAGTGCAGGGCACAGTGGGCTCGGAGAAAGCACCTCTGGGCTCAGAGCCCACAGCTCTCTGACACTGCACTGCCCCCTGCCTTTCCTCTCTGCTCTTGGCCCACAATGGTGCATCTGCGAATAACTGACCTTCTGGCTGCCAGATGCAGCCCTGCTCATTGCAATGTCCCCCCCCCCACTCCGCTTTTTGAGACAGGCTCTCACTGTGTATCCCAGGATGGCCTCAAACTCACAGCGATCCTCCTGCCTCAGCCTCCAGAGTGCTGGGATTACAAGTGTGCGCCACTATGCCCAGCTCGACCTGTTTAATTTTTAGAGGAGGTTCTGAACCCCCTGCAACTCACCTTGCTACCGGTCTGGGTGGGGGTATGTATACCTAGAGAGCAAGCTGTTAAGCCAGCCTCCTGCCCCCCAATTACCTTCCCACTGTGCCAGGCTAGCAGGCAGGGTTTGAAAAGAACTCAGTTGTGCCACCAATGTAGCAAGCAAAGGTAATAGTTTTTCTTAACGAGATAAAAAATGCTCAGTTCATCTTTGCAAACAGGACCGTTAAGACTGGAAAAAAATCCTGCTGACCCTTCTTTAGCTTGCGTTGGCTCTTTCCGTCTTCGAACCAGAGGCCATTCAGGCAACACAAAAATACCCCACCTTGGCCACCAGGGGGAGGCAGTGAGCACTGGGCTGGCCCCAGGCAAATACACTGTGGGTTGTGTGGGGGAGACCTCTGCGGGGGCGGGGGAGTTCTCCTGGTCACTTCTGAAGGCCTGTGGTGTTGCTGGTTCTTGCTCCCCCGGGGAGCTGCCAAGGCTGGGACAGTGTTTGGCGCCCATGGTCACAAGACTGAGTGCCGCTGTCCTAGAGATGAAAGACTAACCTGGTGGGTGACCGAGGTAAGAACCACAGGGACCCTGTTTCAGGAGTTACCCGTGTTGTTTCATCCCTGCCCTTTACAGCCTGGACTTTCCTCCCAGTCCAGAAGCGCATGCAGCACTGTGCCGGCCTGTGACTTTCTCCTTTCCCCAAAATAGTAGCGTTTCTACCCTGCGGTCCTTTTGTTTGTTGGTTTTTGAGACAGGATCTTGCTGTCTGGCCCAGGCTGGCCTTGAACTCAGCAATCCTCCTGCCTCAGCCTCCCAAGTGCTGGAATTGCAGGGGTGTGCCACCACACCCAGCTTCTCCTTTCATCTTTTTGGTCTTCATTTTCCTACTGAAACCATCCCTCTATAAAGGCTTCTAATGGGCCAACGTGGTGGCATACACCTGCAATCTCAGTACTCAGAAGGCTGAGGCAGGAGGATCAGGAGTTTGAAACCAGCTTGGGCTACATAGTGAGACTCTGTCTCAATCAATCAATCAATCATTTAAAGATCTCCACTGATCAGCTCTCAGAAAATGGCAAATGAATGGGGGACACAAAGAAGTGGCAGTGAGACCTCCGGATCCAGCCTTCAGCTCTGCCCTTCTGGCTCAAGGTGACAAGAAGCTGGTTATTATTTCCTCTCCCATTCTGGATCTTTTCTGATTCTGTGATTTCCACCAGGAGGATAAAAGCTGCCCATGTAGGAAAGGACTTTGAGCTCTGATCCAAGCAGGATAAAAGAAGATGCCTGTTCTGGTCTCTGTTTTTCATCCCTGCCACCTTCCAATTTCAGCAACATACAGACAGACGAGGGAGGGACAGGCCACTCAGCACTCAGGGCTTTGCCACAACTGAATTCACTATGGAGCCCAGGCTGGCCAGGTCTCTCAGGAGCCAGATCTCACCAATGCAGATGCCCTCTCTTACTCTGCCAGCTGTAGGGTTAGGGTTGGGCTGCTCAGTTCCCACCCAGCCATTTCCCCTCGATTCATTTTTGGTTCCTAACAAAGTCAAACTGGGCTGGATCCAAACTCAGTTTTCCTAACAGGAGTCCACACTTGCTGACTAGTGACTGAGGGTAACTTGCCCCTGTGCCCCACTGCTCCATAGGTAAAATGAGGGTTAAGGGTTGTTCTAGAGATTGAGTTTGAGCCCAGCGTGGTGGCGCACACCTGTAACCCCAGCACTCGGGAGGCTGAGGAGGCAGGAGGATCATTCGTTTCAAGTTCGAGGGCAGCCTGAGCTACAAAATGAGCTCGAGCCAGCCTAAACTGCATAGTGAGACCCTGTCTCAGACAGACGAAAATAAATAAACAAATATTGAGTTCATATTTCTAATGCTCTTAAAGTGGTGTTTGGCTCAAAATAAGCACCATGTTGTGAAATGAAAATAATGGTAGGTTCGGTGTAAATATTAAGTAGTTTTCTGGAGCTTCATAAACCTTCCCTCCAGCTGGGCGTGGTGGCGCTCACCTATAATCCCAGCACTCGGGAGGCTGAGGCAGGAGGATCATTGTGAGTTTGAGACCAGCCTGGGCTACAAAGTGAGCTCAAGGCCAGTTTGGACTGCATAGCGAGACCCGTCTCAAAAAGACAAAATAAATAAATAAATAAATAAACATAAAACTTCCCCCTTTGTTGCCAAATGCAAGTCACTTTTTTGTGTGTGGTTTTTGTTTGTTTGCACAGGGTCTTGCTATGCAGTTCAGACCATCATCGAACTCACTATGTAGCCCAGGTTGGCCTCGAACCCTCGGCAATCCTCCTGCCTCAGCCTCCCAAGTGAAGTGTTACGTTTTTCCTAGGCTTTAGCTCTTAAAGAACTCTTTCCAGGCCAGAAGCGGAAAGGAGAACTCTGTACAGGGCTGTCCGGGCAGGAGACATGTCTCTCGGGAAGGGTTCTCTAGATGAAGATCAAATAGCAAGGGGTAAGGAGGAGGTGATCCCCGCGATCGTTGGTATCTACGGGACAGGTCCCCGGTGGCGCTGGATTCAGGAAACCCGGGAGGGCTAAGAAGAGACGAGCTACGGAGCTGGGAGTGGCTGGCACGGCAGAGCGCGTCGGGGGGTACAGCAGAGCGGCCAGCGGCCGTGTGGGAGGAGGGGCCCCGGGACGCGCTTACCCGCGGCTCCCACTACCCCGTCTCGCTCGGGCGGCGCGGCCTGAATCGCTGCCAGGCGCACCTGCAGCCCCCGCGGGGGAGCCAGCAACCGCGCCCCCATTGGCTGCCAGACCTCCTCGCCCCAACCCGCGCTCCTCAGCACTTCGGGTTGGCACCGCCCTCATATTTGCATATAGGACCTCCTAGGGCGTCCATTGGTGGGTTCCAACGGCGGCCATGCCCCCTCCCTCCCGGATCCAACTAACCGCTCCAGCCCTTCGAGAGGGAGGTGCCCCACGTTGTCCCGAGAGACGCGACGGACGCAGTCTTTTGCGCCCCCCCCAATCGCGCGCGCGCCGTCCGGGCGATGTGCGCAGGCGCAGCGGAAAGTCTGGCCCCGCCCCGCTGAATATCCTAAAGAAGAAACAGGAGGCGATGTGGGGGAGCGTTACATCGGGGTTCAAGTCAAGAGCTCAGGCACATTTTTACTTATGTAACCTTGGCTTGTCCACATTCCCAAGAGTTTATTTGAACTTCTCAAGGTCGTTTATTGAGCAAAGCCGGGGGTGAGGTGGGCTAAAGGTGGGACACAGCTATAGTCAGCTAATAAGATTACAAGTATAGGGTTAGGGATATGGCTCAGTGGAATAAGCCAATGCCTGGCAAGTGCAAGATCCTGAGTTTGATCCCCCGTACTGAAAAAAAAAAAAAAAAAAAAAAGATTACAACTAAAGTTGCTTAGGTAATATTGAGCCAATGCGGAATCACAAGGTGGGTGTGAGCTGGGATAGAACCATGGGGAGTCAAGGTTACAACCAGGATAGCTGCTTGGGTAATATTGATTAAATGGGAACTCGAGTCGCCCAGCCAGCGCCCAGGGCTTTGCTTTGCTAGAAGGAGCAGGGTAGGCAGGTTTGGGCCTCACCTAAGTGCTTGATGCATGGTTTTCTTTTTTTCTTCCTTTTTTTCCTTTTTTTTTTTTTTTGGCCAAAGGGTATCACTTTGCAGGGTCTCACTTTGTAGGGTCACTTTTCAGGGCCTCACTTTGTAGCCCAGACTGGTCTTGAACTCACAACTATCCTCCTTTAACTCCCAACGATCCTCCTGCCTCAGCCTCCCAAGTGCTGGGATTACAGGCGTGTGCCACCACACCCAGCTTTGCTTGATGCCTGTTTAGAAGATCCATGGCTGCTGTGCATCCCCAGGAAAGCACACGGGGGCAGGGGAGGGCAGCAGGTCCTCTTTAGCGACTGTGCCTCCCTCCGCCAGCATCTTCCGCACAGACCTCTCATATACTAAGGCCTTTGCCGAAACTCCAGCAGAGACAGGTAGAGGAAGATGAGGACTCCTTCTCAGGAAATCTGTGGTGAAGAGCACTAAGGGAAGAGGCCAGAGCCACCTCTCTGGTGAGGATTCTGCTGGAGTTGATCCAGGAAATTTCTCTGGAGGATTTGAGCAGACTCATTGGAAACTCTGCCAAGAACTTTTCACCATGCGGTGAGGGGACACTGGGGGAGATGACAGGTTGAGGAATCAACCACACAAAAAGTCTAACAGGATAGTATAAAAGTTCTTCGAAGTGGGAACACTTGAGCTGCAGCAGTTTCAGAAAGAAATCTTGCAGGCCATCGTGGCACCTGGCTGTGACCCGAGCACTCGGGAGGCTGAGGAAGGGGGTGTCACAAGTTGCAAGCCAGCCTGGGCTACAGAGCAAGACCCTGTCTCAAAATAAAAGAAAAAAAAGGTAGTCAACTATGAAGAGATCCTGCTTCTCCTCCAGGAAGCAAAGCTCATCCTGAGAATCCTTCCTGTCTATTCCAGTCAAAACAAAGTCTTGGGGTCTGGGGCCCAGTTCAGTGACAAAGCTGCGCCTAGCATGTAAGAGGCTCATCCCAGCACCACAAAAAAATAAAATTAATTAAGCTGTGGACTGGGTACAGTGAATAACTCATGAATGAATCCTGACACTCTAGGAGGCTGAGGCAGGAGGATCACAAATTCAAGTCTAACCTGGGCAAATTATCAAGACCCTGTTTCAAAACAGTAAAACCATAAACAGGGCTGGGTGTATAGCTCAGTGGCAGAACACTTTTAGTTTGAGCCCCAGCACTGCAAAAAATAAAAATAAAGTCTTGGTGTCTGTGGTGAGTGTGAGTGAAGAGAGGGAGAGGGACTGAGTTTGGGACACTGAGAAGGTAAGGTTTTTGTACACCCTGCTTTTTTTTTTTTGCACTGGGTCTTGCTATACAGTCCAGGCTGGCCTTGAACTCATTATGGAGCCCAGGCTGAAATCAAACTCCAGCAACCGTCTTGCCTCAGCCTTGCCAGTGTTGGGATGACAAGCATGTGACACCATGCCCAGCCATTGTCATATTAATGTATGCAATAAACTAAATTTAAGTGGATTCAGTTTTCACTGCTTTAGAAAACTTAATACAGTAGTTCCCTGAGGTTTTGGTTACTAGAGCCCAAAGGCAGTCTCAAAATATTAAGTGTAAAATTCTAGAAATAAACAATCATAAGTTCTTTTTTGGTGTTCTTTTTTCTTTTTTTGTACCGGGGAATGAACTCAGGATTTTGTGTCATAAATTCTAAATTGTGTGCTGCTCTAAGTATCATGGAGAAACTTTTTCTTTTTTTTTTTTTTTTTTTGAGACAGGGACTCGCTATGCAGTTCAGGCTGCCCTTGAGCTCACTTTGTAGCCCAGGCTGGTCTCAAACTCACAATGATCCTCCTGCCTCAGCCTCCAGACTGCTGCTATTACAGGTGTGTACCACCTGCTGTGCAAAAGGACCTTAAATTCAAGGTCCACTTGGGCTACATATTGAGACCTTTTCTCAAAACAACCAAACAAGAAACAAAATAGAAAGTTTTCATTTTGGCACCTGGGAAGGTGATCTGAACTGCAGACAGATGCCCGCTCCTGGCTGCTCATTTCCCACCCTGCTTGCTAGGGGCAGACAAGAGTGGCACCCGCCCTCCCTGAAGCCTGTGACTGCTTCCGGGGCACAAATGCCCTACAAATACAGCAGAGAGAAGTTTCTTTACAGACTCAGTTGTGACTCCTTGGAGAAGGCACTTCTGAGTTTAACCCTCTGTAGACAGCAAGTGTTTAGGGTGTATGAGTAGGAACTAAAGAAACCTCCCCCCTCTTTTTTCCCCATATTAAGAACTAGGGATTGAGATCAGGATCTTCACGCTGAGCTGCCTCCCCAGGTGATACAGGAAAATAAAAACTCCCAACCTGAATGATATCGGGGATGAATTCATGTTCTCTAAAATTGTTTTTGGTGTTTTTTTTGGGGGGGTATCAGGAATTGAACTCAGGACCTTGCACTTGCCAGGCAGGTGCTTGTGCCACTGAACTATATCCCTGAACCCGTGTTCTCTAAAATCGAAGAATGAATTTTAGGAAGAACAGAAGTTAAGAGCAAAATATATTTATTGAGAGAAAGCAAGCTTCTGTCCAAGGCTGGGACAGAAGGGGGGGACCTGAGTGGGTTACCCCAACACTGTCTTTTCTAGGGACTTTTACGGAGCAAAACCATGAGGTGAGGCAGGCCCAAGGTAGGGGAGATGGACAAAACTATGGTCAGCCAATAAGAATTGTCCAGGTAAAATTGATTAAACCCAGATCAAATGGGGAAGCGAGTTACATAGCATGCAGACATGAATACAGAACAGGGGCATTTCCTGTAAGGGGCTCGGTCAGGGACTCTTCAAGGTGATCGCTACCTATTTAGAGTATGAATCCCTGATGTTTACACCTAGGGAGGTGTGTGGGTGCATTTGTTTACTCTTTTTTCTTGAGTCCTGGCCCACAGGTATCTTATCTGTCTTTCCTGTGGGCTCCATCAAGGGCCTGGGCCTGTCCGACTGCCTATAATATTTCTATCTAACTCAGCTGCCTACAATACAGGCACCACCCTACTTTATTCTCTTTTGGCTTTTTGAGGCAGGATCTCACTGTGTAGCCCAGGCTGGCCTGGAATTCACCACGATCCTCCTGTTTCAGCTTCCTGAATGCAGGGATTACAGGTGTGTGCTACCCAGATAAAACACGTGTTCTGACACTTGTTAAAACAGTTAAGAAGGTCAGGCCAGGCGTGGGGATGCATGTTGAGGGTTATGTGGAGGCAGAGAGAAAGAAAGACATCTCGGTGGCCTTTCAAAGGTATGGAGCTTTCTCCCAGGCAGGACTGAAAGAAAAACGGGAAAAGAAAGAAGGAGAAAGAATAAAGAGGAACAGGGTGTGGTCGCTCATGCCTGTCATCCCAGCCCTGGGAGGCTGAGGCAGGAGGATTGCCGTGAGTTCCCAGGCATCCTGGACTACATAGCAAGACCCTGTCTCAAAAAAAAAAAAAAAAGAAAAAAAAAGCCAGGCGTGGTGGCGCACTCCTGCAATCCCAGAATTTGGGAGGCTGAGACAGGAGGATCGTTGAGAGTTTGAGGCCAGCCTGGGCCACAAAGTGAGCTCAAGGCCGGCCTGAACTGCATAGTGAGACACTGCCTCAAAAAGATTAAAAAAAAAAAAAAAAGGCGTGAGGGAGGAAAAGGAAGAAAGAAAAAAGAAGAAAGAGAGCACTCAAACACCTGCTCTAGGGGTGCAGGACACCTTTTGGCTAAGCTAGCGTACAGTAAGAGAAGCCCCAAGGTCAGCTGACACCGCCCATGGCCGTGCACTACAAGTCCCAACGGCCCCCGCGGTGAGGCGGGGCTTTGTGGACGTTGTGACGGAGTGGGCGGGGCCAGCGGGAAACGGCGTTCCGGTCCGGCCCCGCCCCTCTGCTGCTTTGCTGCGACGCGGTGGTCGACTGCTGTCGGGTGAGTCCCCGAGGGTCCTTGACTTCGGGCCTGGATCCTGAGCAGGGCCGGGCGGGCCACGGCGGTCCCGGTGCTCCCTCCTCCCTTCCCCTCGGCCCCGTCTCGGTGGCGACGGTGGGCGGGGCGCCCGGAGACACCGCGTTCACTTCCTGGCCTTGGGGACAGAGGGCACCGGCCTGGGGCGCGGTCCGCTACCCCTGAGGTCTGCGGGTCCCTGATCGCTGTGGGTCCTCGACGTCCCCGCGTGGACTTCCAGGTGCAGGTGGGACCCTGCCGCGTCACCTCGGGCAAGTTTCTTTGGGCCTCAGTTTCCCTCTGTTCGTTTAACTTTGCTACCATAAGCCCCGCTCTGCATTTCTACCTTGCAACTGTAGAATGCTGTAGGCAGTGGAGAAGGAAAAGGAGATTTAGATCTGATACTTTTTCTTTGTTGTCTGTCTTTTGAGACAAGGTCTCCCTATGTAGGCCAGGCTGGCCTGCACCTCACTAAGTAGCTCGGGCTGGCCTGGAACTCAGCAAATCCTCCTGCCACAGCCTCCCAAGTGCTTGGACTACATGTGTGAGCCACTACATCCTGTGTGACCTGCCCCCCATTAGCCTAATTTACTTTAATGTTTCTGCCAAAATATAATTTCATCTCCAGACGTGTTCAACTTCTTTTGTCTTGGATTCTTTGGCCCGGTTGTAAGCCAACAGGTGGCCAGGTTGGAGCTTAGTAGAATAAGATGGACGCTGTGTGGTAAGTTGCCTGCTAAAGTTTGCAAAAACCATGTGAAACTGGACTCGGCACAGGAGGTTTTTGTACCGCATGGCTGCAGAGCACCTGCGTGGCTCCCTGGGGGGGGCGGTGAAGCCCTGGGGCCTTGAAACTCTACCCTTGGCAGACGAGGCTGCTGTGGAGCAGGAGGAGCGTTACAAAGGGGGTCAGAAGCCCCAAGTCCCCTGACATCAGCTTGCGGGGTGCTCTTTCAGTAGCGCCAGCACTGTGCAATAGCTTGGCTCCAGTGCTCACAGGCCCGGCCTCCTTATCCTAGATGAAAAGAACGTGGAAATAAGTTCCACTTCCTCTTTCTTAGGATCCTCCATAGGCTGGAAGAGTCTCAGGAGATTTCCAACCTGATCTCTGCACTGAACAGATGAGAAACGGCCCTCAAACAAGGCAGGGTGGTTTGCTCACGGTTTCTGGCTCCTGAGGGTAACTGACGGGAACCCTGGCCTCGTGGCTCCTGGCCTAGACGCCTGCCCTGTCCCTCAAACTCTGTCACCACCTGCTTGCGTGCTCATTTGCAGAACGATTTCTCTGTGCTCCTCTTAGCATTGCTGGCGCCAAGGCTATTTGGGATGTGGGCTGAGAGCTTGTATAGAACTCCATAGCTAGTTCACAATTGGCCTCAACTATGGATCCTCCTGCCTCAGCCTCCCAGGTGCTGGGATTACAAGCATGCGCAGCCACACTCAGTTTGAGGAGTAGTTTTAAAGGCCTCTAGGGGTAGAAAAGTTTTCCAAAATACTGTAAAATATTCTAGGTAAGGAAGCAGAATAAACTTGGAAAACTTGGACAGGAGTAAGTGGCTCAGGAATCTGAAGAGCAGTGTTTGTGGTGTTGGTTTTTCTGTCAGAGGGGCTTCAATACATTGCACCTCTAGTGAGCACTGGGGTCAGCGTGTACCAAGGCCCAGGGGTGTGGAATTCAGTTCAGCTCCCTGTGGGCCAGGTGTGGGGTACACACCTATGATCATGGCACTGAGGGGGCTGAGGCAGGAGGGTCACCAGGAGTTCAAGGTCAGCCTGAACTGCACAGGGAGACCCTGTATCTGCTTTTCTTTTCTTTTTTTTTTTAGTACTGGGAATTGAACTCACAACCTCACATCTGCCAGGCAGGCACTGTGCCGCTGAGCTATATTCCTGGCCTTGACCCTGTCTCAAAAAAAAAAAAAAAACAAAAAATCAAAGCAGTTCATCCACTTTGCCAGTTGCTAGCAGCGTCATCGAGGAAAACCAGCAGAGGGGTGAAGGAATGAGATTCAGTGTGGGGTTAATGTGCATTAGTCTTTGTTTTTACTGTTCCCAGATGGAGAGTTGGCCAGCGTGTCTCTCTCCCTGTGGAAGTGTCTGATTTCTCTCTGTGAACTAACAGTAGGCTACCTGTGGCCTTTGTTCCACTGGGGAGACTCTGGTAGAAAGGCTGTTCTGCGCGGACAGCAGTGGTGAGGTGAGGTGGGTGCGAGCGAGCGGGAGCAGCCTGAGGGTCTCTGGACCCTGGAGTGGCCGCGGGCGGAGCTCATATATCAGGCTGCAGAATCCCCATAGTTGAGCAGGTGTCAAGTTTTCTTAGAAGCTGGGAGCCAATTCAAGAAACGCGTTAGAAAGTAGTTCCTGTTACAGCCCGCTCCCTGGAGGGCCCTAATCCTTCTGGAAACCCAGTTTTTTTGTTTTGTTTTGTTTTTGGTACCGGAATGGAAACCCAGTTTTTTGGTGTTTTTTTTCTTTTAAAGAAGAAGTGACAAAAACATCAGAAGCCAAGAAAAGTGCCTGGAAGTTTGTGGATGCTGCATTATTTTCCCATAGTTGATGGTTTCTGGGATTTTTTCTTTTTTGCAAGCACTAGGAATTAAACTCATGATCTCCAGCTTGCCAGGCAGGCGCTGTGCCACTGAGCTATCTCCCCAGCCTGATGGTTTTGGTCTTAAAATTGACCTTTGGTTTCCCGGTCTCGATTTGGACGTGGGAATAAGGAACTAGGTGGGACGCCATTCCACGATTCGAGAGGGCCTAATACATCCCACTACTTTCTCCAGACTCAGTGGCTCTCTGGATTCTAAATGTAACTTTTCGTTTCTTGTGAAAAGAAGCTTCTCTCTGCCTCTGTGAATCACTGCCAGAATTAGATGTGCATAGTAGAGAGGTTCTGTAGAGAAGGACGTTTAAAGGAAGGGTGATGCTTTTTGTTTTTTGAAACTGGTCTGGCTATGTGGTCAGGCTGATTTTGAACTTATGTAGACAAGCTTGTCTAAAACTGGTGATGATCCATCTGCCTCAGCCTCTTGATTACCGGGATTACAGGCATGCGCCACCATGTCCAATGTCAGGGATTTCTTGAGACAGGGTCTCACTGTGTAATTCAGGCTGACATTGATATCAGTGTGTAGCCCAGGCTGGCTTTGTACTCATGTTGAGCCTCCTGCCTCAGCCTCCTGAGTGGTAGGATCACAGGTGGGCCCCACCGCAGCTGGCGGAAGCTGATACTTAAATCATTTCAATTTTCTTTCCATGTCCTTCCCTCCCCCATACCCCCAGCGAAGGCCTACGGACACCTTTGTCACAAAGATCGATTCTCGAGCCCTTGTTGGAACCTATTTCTCCCAGAGAATGTTTTTTTTTTTTTTTTAATATTATTATTGCAGTTTTTGAGATAGGGTCTCGCTACGCAGTTTAAATTTTTTTTTTTTTTTTTTGCGGTACTGGGGATCGAACTCAGGACCCTGCGCTTGCTAGGCAGGCGCTTATTCCACTGAGCTGTATCCCCAGCCCTCTCGCAGAGAATGTTATCACTGAGAGAGCAGGAAACTCCCTTGAGGATCCTTGAGCTTAAGAACAGGAGGCCTCCCGCTGGGAAAGTGGGGCGGCGCCCCCCCCCTCCCTGACCCTGCTCGGGCAGTTGTGCACTGGGTTCCAGTCTCTGTCGCCAGTTTCTCCTGAGGTTTAACCTGTATTTTAAAAACCATTGATTTTTATCCCAGGACTCAGGAGGCCGAGGCAGGAGGATCGCCATGAGTTCAAGGCCAGCCTGGCCTACATAGTGGGACCCTGTCTAAAAACAGCTACTTAAAAAAAAAAAAAAAAAAGAACGGTTGAGCTTTGAATGTGCAGAGGGCACCGCGGAGCCCTCTGGAATGGAAAGACAGCTGCATGTGAGCTGCCTGTGGGAGCCTCTTGTGCTTGTGATAAGCAGGGAAGCAAAGCTGCTGACGCTTTCAGGTAGTGACATCCAAGTGGTGTCTCAGAGGAAGGGAGAGATAAAGGGTTTTCTTCAGCGGGTGCAAGTCTGGGCTAGAAGCCCTTTAATGTCTTCGCGTGGGACTTGTTTGGGTGCGCATGCGTACACGTGTGTGTGCGCCGCTCTCAAACTACGAACCAAGAGGCCATAACTAGCCGTTCGCACCCTCGGCCGAGCTCGCCTTTCAGAGCAGCAGCTGTTCACGGTGCAGCTTTGCGGAAGTTGAGTGTGTGGAAGCAGGAATGGAGTGTGAATGTGACGGGTTCCCAAGAAGATCAGATTCCTGCCTTTTTGGGTTTTGGCACCGAGCCCCTTGAACCCACCTTTCCAGCCAAACTGGTCAGACCAGGGACCAGCTCTACCCGGAAGTCTTCACCTGACCCTATTTTAGAAAAGAGAAAGCTGTGGGGCGTGGTGATGCACACCTGTAATCCCAGCACTGGGGAGGCTGAGGCAGGAGGATCTTGTCAAGTTCAAGGCCAGCCTGGGCTACGAAGTGAGTTGAAGACCAGCCTGAAGAGCTGCATAGTGAAACCCTGTCTCAAAAAGACAAAACAAAAAACCCTCCTCCTGTGTGCGGGCACACTTTTACTCCTAGCACTGAGGAGGCTGAGGCAGGAGGATTGGAACAAGTTTGCTTCCAGCTGGGGCTACATAGTGATTAATTGCCCAATGCCAGCCGGGCATCTAGTTCAGTGGCACAAGTGCCTGCCTGGCAAGTCGAGGTCCTGGGCTCGATCCCCGGTACAAAACAGAACAAATTGCCCAGTGCCGTGGCTTTAAAAAGTGGGGGAAATGGAATTTAAATGTCACCCTTGCGTGTCCCACAGTGTCTTCCCCTTTTCCTTATCCTCAATCCCACCCTCAGCTCCTAGCACTGCGACTCCCAAATGGAAGTATCTCACCGTTATAGCACGAAAGGAACTAAGGGGAGAAAGTCAGAATCAGGCTTGTTGGGGTGAAAACCGCGGAACCTAGGTCTCACAATTTCCCAGCTAGGATTTTTTTTCTCAACGCTATTTTATGAAGAGGAAGGAAAACAACTAGCTGTGTGTGAGAAAATAGGAAGCGAGGAATGCAAACTGCTCGGTTGGAAACAGAAAGTAAGCTTTTCCTGATTGCCTTGAACGGAATGTTCTTGGTTGAGAGCCCAGAAGCTGGGCGTTTGGGAACCTTTTTGAGCCATGCTGCGTTCTGTCCCAGACAGGCCCGCCATGGAGACGGCGGAAGAAGAACCCCCGTCGGCCGCCGTGCTGCTGGACCATGCCAGCTTCTCACAGGTCGTCTTCAACAGTGTGGACAAGTTCTACATCCCCGGGGGGGACGTCATCTGCTACTACGTGTTCACCCAGCAGTTCGCCCCGCGTCGAAAGGACTGGATTGGCATCTTCAGGGTGAGTGACGAGCCTAGTGCCAAGCCCCTGCGAAGGAGGGGCGGATCTTGCCGGTCACAGGCGCTGATTCCCGTTTGTGCTTGTAAGGGATGTCTGGCCAGTTCTAAATGAACGGTAGTAGTTCCTCCGTTGCACGACGATGGGCCTCATACTTTAATTTCAGTCTCAGCCAGGCGTAGTGGCACAGAGCTGTCATCCCAGCACTGTTGGAGGCAGAGGCAGGAGGATCTAAAATTCAAGCGTAGCCCGGGCACCTTGGTGACTTAGGAGACGGTACCTCAGGATAAAAAAATAAAAAAGGCCTGAGAATATAGCTCAGTCCAAAGGCCCCGAGTTCGATCTCCAGAACCTAAATAAATAAACAAATCAGTGCTCTTTAAACGATCCTGTTTGAGGGCTCAGGGATATAGCTCAGCAGCACAATTCCTGCTCAGCAAACACAGGGTCCTGAGTTTGATTCCTGGTAACAAAAAAAAAAGAAGAAACTATCCTATTTGAGAAATTCGTGTGAGACTTGATTGAGGTGAATGACTCCTTAGCTAATTTGTGTGATTTTCAACATTACTTCCTTGCTTGGTGTGGTGTTCAATTTGTTTTAATATGAATATCACAAATCTGGAAAAGTTGGGACATTGTCTGGTGTGCTCTACGTCCAAAAGCCCTGTTCCAGAGTTACAGGGTCTTCCTTTCAGGGGTAGAAGTTAGGAGCTCCCTCTGTGAGCAGTTTTTACGACACTGTGCAGAACTACCGATTCTTTATGTTCCTTAGTGAATGCTTTTTCCGTAATAGTTTGGAAGACCAGGGCTATCAGTGGGGCAGTGGTGAGCAGGACCTTGGCAGCTCCTGGTGCTGTGGGATGGCGACTTGTCAGACTTCCAAGGGCACTGAGGCAGGGGACTGGCAGCCAGAGTGACTTCCATCTAGGAAAGAAGGTGGCAGCGATCCTCCTGCCTCAGCCTCCTGAGTGCTAGATTCCAGGCATGGGCCGCCACTGCTGACTTTGACCAGTGGTGAAGCAAGTTTGTTTGACTCCCGGCCTCTGCTTTGCTCTGCTCTGCTGAGTTCTTTGAACAACAGGTGCTTATTGAGGGATTGAAGGCTTGACTGTAAAGGTTTATCCTCCCACCTCCCGCAAGCTGTCCCCAGTGACATTTCAGTGCAGCCCTATCCAGATTGTCACCTCACACGGATCGTCCTGAGCCCTAGCAGACACACGTCTATGTAGTGGATCGCTTCCTCAGGAGCACAGCATGTAGGGGCAGCCTGCCCTCCTCCCTGCAGGACGTCAGTCCTGTGCTTCTCCCTTGCCCGGAGCTGGGCACTGCTGTGTTCCCGTGGTTCCAAGGGGACCGGCACGTCCCCACAGTGGGCACCTGGGGCTGGGCCTGGAGATGGCCAGAGGTCATTCTGCTGCTGCAGGGCAGCCTCGCTCCGCCTTTGCGGCTGTAAGAACTGCAGGGTGTGAATGAGGACACGCACAAACCCTGCTCTGTGGTGCTCAGGCAGTGGGGCACTAGTGAGACTCTGAAATGCGCCCCAGGACTTGCTGAGGAGCCTCACGCAGTGTGTAAAAGTGAAACATCCTCAGTTTTTCCCTCTGGGCTCAGGCAGGGTCAGCGGCAGCGTGAGTGTAACCACGCGACTCCATGCTGTGTCTCCCCTGCAGACACCGCCCCGTGCTCCCTGGAGCCCGGGGTCTCACCGCGTTCCTGCTGCCTGTCCTTTACTGGATACAGTACCTAGAAGAGGGGATTAGGACTGGGAGTTTCTGTTCTCTCTACCACCAAAACACTTTCATTATGCAGAGCTCGCATTGGGGAAAACTCAAGAAAGAGATACAGAGAGAGGTGAACTCTCACTATTTCCCCTCCCAACTACTTTTTGAGACAAGAACTCACTAAGTCTCTGAGTTGCTCAACGGGGCTTGAACTTGCAATCCCCCTGCCTCAGCTTCCATCAAGCCTGGCTAAGAATGAACTTTTTAAATGAAGTAATACAGCTGGCCGTGGTGGTGCACACCTGTAAATCCTAGCATTTGGGAGGCTGAGGCAGGAGGATCACTGTGAGTTCAAAGCCAGCCCAAGCTACGTAGTGAGTTCAAGGCCAGCTTGGAGTACAAAGCGAGACCCTACCTCAAAAAATAAATAATGCATGCAGTGGTACAACTGGGTTGCACAGGGCAAGGCTGAATGGGACACAACAGAGGACGAAGCCAGGGACAGGTAGGTGAGAAGTGTTTTCAGACTAAGAAGTGCTGAGAACAGCCATGGAAGAGGCGGCAGATCAAGGCACGCAAGCAGGGAAGGCCTCACCCAGTCGCCTCACCTGACCTGGAGAAAAGAAATCCAATCTTGTGTCCCGGGTGTTGGAGTTTTGTCTTTTTTTCTCAACTGGTGTTTTTATTTTTATTTTTAAAAAATCAAGTTCATTGGTACAATGTAGATAAACATAACAGTCACATTCACCATGGATCTGCGCCTGTACGTGACTCACCGGCATCTCCTTCTCCCCTCCCCCCTCCTGTCAGCTCTCCTCCCCCGTTTACAAAGCTTTGTTGCCATTGGAGCCTTCTCTGCTCATGTTTTTCTTTTCCCCTCACTCCCTCCTTGGTTTCCTTTTCCTTTTTTTTTGGAACTGGGAACTGAACTCTGGATCCTGTACTTGTCAAGCAAGGTGTTGTGCCCCTGAGCTATATCCTTGGGCCTCCCTTTTCCTTTTGAGTAATTTCTTCCTATTTTACAATTTCTATTACACGTTTTGGTTTTTATTTACACTTTTTTTTGGGGGGGGGTCTGTTTGAGACAGGGTCTCACTGTGCAGTTCAGGCTGCCCTTGAGCTCACTTTGTAGCCCAGGCTGGTCTTAAACTCATAACGATCCTCCTGCCTCAGCCTCCCGAGTGCTGGGATGACTGGCGTGTACCATCACCCCTAGCTCCCAGCATCATTTATTAAAAAGACTTTTTTCTAGTGAAGAAGTTCCAGCATATTTTATTGGCATTATTGTTTAATTATAGAAACTGCCAGATTTCTTCTTTAATTACATCTGTGACCTATTGGTTGTTCAGGAGGGTATTATTTAATTTCCATGTGTTCATGAGGTTTTTGTGGTTTCTTTTGCTATTGGTTTCTAATTTCATTGCACTATGGTCTGATAAAATGCACTGGATAGCTTCAATTCCTTTGCGTTTACTTTAGTACATTCTGTGAGCTAGTATGTGGTCTGTTTTGGCGAACGTCCTGTGTACAGCTGAGAAGAATGTGTATTCTGAGTTGGGGTGGAACATTCTGTAGCTATCTGTTGTATCCATTTGTTCAAGATTGGTTCATTTTTTATATTTCTTTGATGATTTTTTTCTCTAGTTGATCTGTCTCTTTGTGACAGTGGGGGGTATTGAGGTCCCCCATTATAATTGTATTAATGCTTATTTGATTTTTTATGTCTTTTAATGTTTGTTTTGTATAGTTAGGTACGCTGGCGTTTGGTGCATGTATATATTTATGATTGTTATCTCTTCCTCTTGGATTGTTCCCTTAACGAGGATATAGTGACTTTCTTTGTCTCTGTTGATCTGTCTTGGCTTGAAATCCACTTTAACTCCAAATAGAATAACTACTCCTGCTTTTTTCTGGGTTCCTGTTGCATACAGTATTATTTTCCATCCTTTGACTTTCAGTCTTCCACTGTATGTCAAATTCTTTTTCCCTGCTTGGGAAGTTTGCTGCCATGACTTCTGTGAATAGGTTTTTTATGTCATTTGCACTATCTTCTGCTTTTTCTTTGAGTCCAGTCAATCTTACGTTCTTCATTGCATCATCTAGCAGCTGCTGGGTTGATTTCTCGTGGTCCTTTACTGTTTTTAAGCAATCTTTGTTTTCATGATCCTGTCTTCTGTATCTGAAATTCTGTCCTCACCTTGGCTCACTCTGCTTATTGTGGGTTGATCAGGCCTGCAATCTCCCAAATGATTGGATGAAGCTTTAAATAAATGAGACAATTGAGATGATTATAGGGCTCCAGGAGGGTCTAACTCTCTTACAAATTTAAAGATTCTCTGGGTTAAGAGAATAATTTAAGATTCCCAGGGTTCCCTGGGCTGCCCCTGTTTATTAGGTTTTCACATAAAGGAGGGGGATGCTGAAGAAAATGCAGGAATCTGGGCAGGACTTGGGGAACCCTTTACAGGGTTCTCCGGATAATACTTACCTCAGTTTGGAGAACTGTGTTATCTCCAGGAAGGCCTGCACTGCAGGAGTGAGATGCCTGCAGCCACCATCCCCTTTTAGTTAATTCTGGGGTTGCAGCCAAAAGCCTTGCCTTTGAGGCCTCACGGCGTCACCCACCATTACAGGCCTCAGTAGAGGGCAGGGACTCACAGCAAACGTGGAAAGCCGATTGGCTAATGTAAGCCCTGCCTGGAGCTGCTGCGCGTAATAGTCTCCGTCCGCTGGGTATACTTTCGGTTCAATTCTTCATCTCCTGCTTACCTGTTTGAATCTGTTTTATGGGTTCTTTGTCTTCCCTGTGTTGCCGCTAATGCCTTCCATCCTTTTCCGAATCTCTGCTGTTTTTATCTGTACCCAGAATCACTAGGCATCTCACTCCATACGGTCACCATCTCTACACTGGATCCCAGCCGAAAGGCCGAGAGGCAATAGTACCATCTTTCTAGTTACCTGGGAAATTATTTCTGATTGATGGTTTGTATTTTTTTTTTCTTGTCTTTTTTAAGACAGGGTCTCGGGGCTGGGGATATAGCTCAGTGGAATAAGCGCTTGCCTAGCAAGCGCAGGGTCCTGAGTTCGATCCCCAGTACCGCAAAAAAAAAAAAAAAAAAGGGTCTCCCTATGCAGTTCAGGCTGGCCTTGAGCTCACTTTGTAGCCCAGGCTGGTCTCGAACTTGCAATGATCCTCCAGCCTCAGCCTCCAAAATGCTGGGATTAGAGGTGTGTGCCACCACGCCTGGCTCAGGTTGGTGTTTTTAACTGTGCACATGGGTCTCAGTTTTCAGTCATGTCAGACGTCTTCTCATACAGTTGTCCACAGTCCAAAGAATATGCATCTTGTCATAGTAAACTCATTCTGAACTCACTATGTAGCCCAAGCCAGCTCACAGCAATTCTCCTGCCTCAGCCTCCTAAGTGGTGGGAATATAGACATGCCCCACCACACTGGGTCTGTATTTTCAACACAAGCAAATAAATGGAAGTGTATTTTAGGAAGCCACAGCCCCCATGCGTTTACTCTGCAGTGTCAGCCTCAGCACTGCTGTCCTTGCAGGTGGGCTGGAAGACAACCCGGGAGTACTACACCTTCATGTGGGTGCCTCTGCCCAGTGACTCAAGCTCCGATATGGCCAAGCAGCAGGAAGTCCAGTTCAAAGGTGAGAGAGCAAAAGACCTTGGTGACCTTGGCCAAGCTGGACGGTTCCCAGCTCAAGCTTTGTGGGGCGGAGAAAAAAGCTTGCAGATCGAACATTTTGGGGATGGGTCTTATTTTTAAATACAAACTCCATGTGTTGTCAGCTTACTACCTGCCCAAGGACGATGAGTATTACCAGTTCTGCTACGTGGATCAGGACGGTGTGGTCCGGGGAGCCAGCATCCCTTTCCAGTTCCGTCCAGAGAGCGAGGAGGACATCCTGGTTGTCACCACCAAGGTCTGGGGCCATCTGTCTCAATTCCTTCCTGCTGCTGGATGACAGCCAGGGCAGGACTGCGAGTCAGTTAGTTGTCCTGGGGTATCTGACCAACAGATCTGTACGGGCCAGAGAACCCTAACAGAGGGCTCTCGCCCTTCCCGAGAACTCCTGCAGCTCATTTGGCGTTCAGTTCTTGCCTTGACTTCCCTAGCTGAGTCTCTGTCCTCTGCGTGTCTGACGACCACAGTGAACAAAGTACTCCACGGGGCTGTGTGGGGCAGCACACACCTGTCCCCCCCAGCCCCCAGGAGGCTGAGCTGGGCAGATCACTGGAGCTCGTGAATTTGAGACCAGCCCGGGCAGCATATCAAGACCCTCACTCACAAGTACACAAGAACACAAGAAACCCTCTGCCCAACAACAACAACAAAACAAACAAAAAACTCTGCTGGAGAGAAAGGCACTAAATATTTATATCTCTGAGTTGTGACCCTAAGCCTGTCAAACCTGAGTAGCAGGTTCATTTCCTTACTGGTTTAGTAGGACGAGTACTTTCCATCCCACAGTCAGCCCTGGGGCTATTGTAAGGATCAGTGATGGGCCAGGGATATAGCTCAGTGGCACAGCACCTGTGTGGCATGCACAAGGTCCTGAGTTCAATTCCCAGTACTAAAAAAAAGAATCAGTTAAACTAGGCAGGGGCATGGTGGCACACACCTGTCATCCCAGTACTCTGGAGGCTGAGGCAGGAGGATTGTTGTAAGTTCAAGATCAGCCTGGGATATGTAGTGCAACTCTGTCTCAAAAACAACAGAAAACGTTAAACTCTTTCTGTCCTTGGGGAGCCAAGTCCTATGAGAGAGAAACAGTGCTAAGTGTCTGCAGGGAGAGTCTGCCTGTCATGGTCTTGGTTTTCACTTTGTCTAGCAATACCGGCCAGACTGCTGCCTCCGAGACTTCCATGACTGCCCCACCCCGCCTTCCTCGCCTGCAGACTCATGCGCAGCTGCCCAATCTGGGACACGGGTCACTAGAGAGCGGGAGCGCGAGCTTCTGACCACCCAGCACGGGCAGGGCTTTTCGGGGAGGGGGCAGGGAGCAGTTTCGAGACAGGGTCTCGCTTTGTAGCCCAGGCTGGCCTCAGACTCACAGTGGTCCTCCTTCCTTGGCCTCCCGAGTGCTGGGGTGGCAGGTGTGCAGCGCCTCAGCGGCACAGGCTTCCCGCGAGAGGAGCGTGCCATGTACGGGCTGCTCTTTCCTAGGTGAAGGTGGAAGAGACTGAACAGCACAACGAGAAGCTCCGCCAGGAGAATCAGGAGCTGAAGGCCCGCTGCGCCCACCTGGAGGGGCAGGACTCGGCCTCGCAGTCCGAGCTGCAAAGGAAGCAGGTGCGGCTGTGTCGGAGCCAGGCGGCGCTCTGCCCTAGTGGTTCTCTGTGGCCTGTCATCTCCCGCATGTCCGTGTCTGGATGGGCACACTGAGGCTTACTGTCGTAGTGACAGAAAGCTAAGGGCGGAGTGGAGCTCAGGAGGCGAGCACTGGTCTAGCATGTGGTGCCTTGATACCCGGCTATGCAAAATAAAGAGAAGTAAATAGAATAGGAGGGAGCCTGGGGCCGGGCGGGGCGGCACCCCTGTAATCCCAGCACTCAGGAGGCTGAGGCAGGAGGATCGCTGTGAGTTCGAGATCAGCCTGGGCTACACAGTGAGCTCAAGACCAGCCTGAAATGCACAGCAAGTCACTGTGCCAAAAAGACAAAAGAAAAAGCCAGAGTATTATCTGGTCCGGCTCAGAAGTGTTGAATAATCTCTGTGCCTGATTACAATTTGAAGCCTTCCTTGGCTTAGCTGCAGTGCAGTGTCAGAGACCAAGTGGTGAGTATTAAAGTGACATTGTGATGCCCCAAACCTTTTGTTAGTGCTCTTCTGAATTATGCTTCAAATTAGCAGGCAGTGGGTGAGGGTTGATATTATTAAAAGATAAGCAAAAGGGTTTTTTTCCCCAAAGACTGTAAGAAATTTGAAAAGTTTAGTGCTAAGGGCATGTTCCCAGGCATGGTGGTGCATCCCCATAATCCTAGCACTCAGGAGGCTGAGGCAGGAGAGTCTCTGCAGTTGCAATGCCAGCTTAAACCACATGGTAAGACCCTGCCCCGCAAAACAAAACTAAGAGCAGGAAGTTGATACTGATGTCCAAAGTTGACTTCAGTGCAAAAGGAAGCTAAGGAGAAAAACAGACAAATGTCTAGGACCAGTGTGATGGCAGGTAGGGCACGTGTGGCTTTTGAACACTTGAAATGCTTCTGTATTCTCATAAAATATACAGCTGGTCTCTGAGGGTTCATATGAAAAGAGGCTATTTTTTTTTTCTGTATTACTCCCATGTTGAAATGATGCTTTAGCTATATTGGGTTAAATACAGTATGATCAAAGTTTATTTCACCTGTTGCTTTTTAATTTTGAGTGTGCTTACTAAAATTTTCACAGGGCTTTTAGTAATTCATAAGACAACCCTGTTCTAGAAGCAAAGCAACTTTACATGTCTTATCCCTGGCGAAATGGGTCTGATGTGAAACAGGCACTCAATAAATACTTGTTTAATGATTTAAAGGACAAGCATATGAACTATAAAAGTGAAATAAAGGTACATACTTTCTTTTTGAGATAGGGTCTCACTGTGTAGTCCAGGCTGGCCTTGAGGTCATGGTGATCCTGCCTTAGCCTCCCAAATGCTGGGATTACAGGTGTGTGCCACCATGTACAACCCCCCCCCCTTTTTTTGAGGTACTAGGGGTTGAACCTAGAGCCTTCACACTGAACTACATCCCTAGTCCTGTTTTTTTGTTTATTTGTTTAGTCTTTTTGAGACAAAGTCTTGCTATGTAGTTCAGGCTGGCCTTGAGCTCAATTTGTAGCCCAGACTGGCCTGGAACGTACAGTGATTCTCCTGCCTCAGCCTCCCGAGTGCTGGGATTACAGGCATGTACCACCATGCCCAGTTTATTTATTTATTTTTGAGTCAGAGTCCCATTAAGTTGCCCAGGCTGGGCTTCTGATCTTCCTGTCTCAGCCTCCCAGAGTCCTGCAATTACAGGCGTGTATCATCACACCCAGTTATGGCAGGTGCATTTTTGGCATGGAAAGTATGAGCTAGTTTATAACTCAGAGGTAGAGCACTTAGCTAGCATACATAAGGTTCAGAGTTTGTTCCCTGGCACCACAAAACAAGGAAGTAAATAACATAATTAAAAACATTTTAATGTAGAAATCCCTTTGCTTGGATCATTCACATTGTCATGTAGTGAGACACAGTAAGTGCTCAATAAATGTATGCTATGATGTCGAGTAAGTGCTCAGTAAATGCTGTTCGCTTGAGCTGGTTGTGGTGATGCACACCTATAATCCCAGTTCTTGAGAGACTGAGGCAGGAGGATCACCATGAACTAGAGGCCAGTCTGGACTGCACACTTGAGTTCAAAGCCAGCCTGAGCTACATAGGGAGACCCTGCCTCCAAAAGCAAAAAAAATAGGAAAAAGTTTGTAGTCTGCCTTAAATACTTTTTAGTATATGTGCTGCCCGAGCGAGCACATACTTGAAATACTAATGTGATTTAGAGGCTAGGGCCGGGGACAAAACTGAGTGGCATAGCACCTGCCTGGCCAGTACAAGGTCGTGAGTTTGATTCCCGTGACCAAAAAATAAAAAATAAAAAAACAGAGGCCAGGTTTGGTGGTAGACACCTAGAGTCCCAGCACTCGGAAGGCTGAGGCAGGAGGATCGCTGGGAATTCTAGGCCAGCCTGGGCCACATAGTGAGTTCAAGGTCAGCCTAAACTATATAGCAAGACCCCACCTCAAAATAAAACGAACCTTAGAAATAGTCCATTCTTTTGATGGCGTTTCAACTTACAGGAGGAGCTAGAAACTCTACAGAGCATCGTTAAGAAGTTGGAGCAGGAGGCTGAAGAGCAGAAGGCCCGCTGGGACAGCGAGCGACTTCAGTGAGTGTGGGCTGTGTGGGGCTGCATGGAGCTGCTCCGTGGACACCCAGGCAGGCAGTGGATTCTAGGATGTCTGAGTACTTCCGGTGAGGGAACCCGCAGGTGCGGTGAGGGCTGGAAAGCCACCTGAGGTGAGCAGACTTCCCTCCCGTCTCTCCCCTGTGCAGACTGCAAGAACAGGCCCAGAAGATGCGCTCCGAGAATGAGCGGCTGGGAGCCAGAGTGGCGGAGCTGCAGGTGGGTGGCGCCGTGCCTGTGCCCCCCTCTAGCCTGCAGGCGCTGAGATGCACCCTTTGCAGTGCCGGCCGAGTGCTCCCCCTGCCCCAGCCTCACAGGAAGCCTCGGCTTACGTGGGTCTTCCAGTGTGGGCCGGGGGCTCCCTCACACACTTGTTTTTGGTTTTTTTGGTACCGGGAATCAAACGCAGGACCTTGCGCTTGCCAGGCAGGTGCTGCACCGGAGTCAGAGCTGAACTCCCAGCCCTGGGTTTGCTTTTTTTTTTTTTTTCCCCTCCGGTTTTGGTGGAGACGGGGTCTCGCTACGTAGTCCAGGGTGGCCTCGAGGTCGCAGTGACCGTCCTGCTCCAGCCTCCTGAGTGCTGGGGTGATAGGCACGAGCCGCCACGCCTAGCTGGTTTCCTCCTTTTCTGTCTCGGGTGATTCGCTGTTTTCCATTTAGTCCCAACTGTTAAATCAAGAGAGAGAGATGGAGGAGCTGGTCCGGGAAAACCGGGAAAGGGCAGAGCAGTTGCAGCACCTGAGAAATGGAAACGACCAGCTCTGTCTCAGTTTAACCGAACAGGTAGAGTTGCAGGGGAGAAATAGTGTTCTTGGGCATTTCCAAGATCCCCGTTGTTCCTGCTGCATGGTGGCCCCCAGCCCGGAGGTGACCCCATGACTGCCTTTCCCTGCAGCCCTTCCCACCACCCATGCGTGCGGTGCGCGTGCGCGGGGTGCGCTGCGCGCGCGCACTCGCAGTGACGCCATGGCTCCTCGTTCTGTGCAGAGGGAGCAGCACCAGAAGCTCGAGCAGACGGTGGCGGAGGTGGAGCTGAGAGAAGCGGCCGCGGTGAAGACGCAGGCCGACCTGATGGCACGTTTGTCCTCGGCCACCTCGCGGGGTGGGCGGGGAGGCCGCCTGACGCCCTCCCTGGTTTTGCTCTGTCCCCAGGACAGGGAACCCTGGGAAGGTGCTCAAGAGGGGCGGGTGGTGTGACGTGAGCGCCCGGCCGGAAGTCACGCAGGGCACCCCGTTCCTCCAGCGCCACTGCGGGGCATTGCACCCCTCGGAGCAGGCTGTTAGCGGCGAGCACCGCTGTAAATCTTTCCGAGCTACAGTGCTAGAGTAAGGAGAGCCTGACCAAGAATTCCTTGTAATATATTGAGGAGGCCTCGCGATGCAGACAGGCGTCCGGAAGCCCTCCTCTGCCCTGAAGCAAGACGTAGAAGCCGGCCACGAGCACGCGGCCCCTCCCCCACCGGTTGCTGACAGGTTGCGCGTGCGCACTGTAGAGATGCTGCGGGTAGAACTGTGCATGCGCACTGCAGAGACACTGTTTCCCGAGCCCTAAATGGTGCCGGGGTTTGTAGAACGGCTGCCCATGGGTCGTTTAGCTCATGAACTTTTCTTTGGCCTACGTGGTGATTTTTTTTTTTTTTTTTTTTAAGAAACGGAGTTAGTGGCCAACACTTGAAGATGAGAACATTTCTCATAAAATGTTTGTATGTCGAGCTTCTTTTGAAAAATTAAGAGGCTCCATCAGCAGGGACCCTGGGTAAGGCTCCTAGCAGCAGGACCTGAGGGGGTCAGGGTGACGCCCGTGGTCTTCACTGGTTTCTCCGTCATTTCTTCGCGTGGTGCTAGGGTTTAAACCCTCAGCCTGAGTGCCGGCCCCGACCCCCTCCGCCCTGTTTGCCCACATCCCCCATGCTGCCTGCCCAGCCTCTTGGTTTGTGCCCTCAGACATGGCAAAGAACTTTCGGTCTGGCCATTCACAGGTTTGAACCTGCTGGGGTCGGGCCCGTTTCCTGTGCTCTCTCTGTGTTCTCATTCTCCTGGGTGCTGTGTGCAGTACGTGATCACAGCGCGTTCACCGAGTGCGGAACGCGCCTTCCTCCTTCCTGCCCTTCTTGGTTTCCTTGGGCTCCAGCCCCCGCCCCCGCCCCAGATGTGTGCAGCAGCCGTTGACCTCTGACTGGGGGCCCTGCGTGTCTCACACTTCAGGAGCCTAGGAGGGACAAGGCCGCGGTGGAGGCCCAGTTAGTGCGAGAGGTGGCGCGGCTGAAGGCCCAGGTAGAGGCGGGCAAAGCCTGCTTCTTAGAGAAGTACAAGGAGTACCGCCGGCTGCACAGACAGATCAGGCAGCCTCGGGCCGCTGCGCGGGTAGGTGACAGCGAGACGGGAAGCAGGGGCTCCGAGAGCCAGCCCAGAAGGTGCTTGGCCTCGTTTGGGAAAGAAACTTACCTTCCACGGAAAGGGAGGAGAGGCCTCTGTGAGTCCTGAGGCCGGCTGGGGTCCCTTGAAGCACAGGCCCGGCCCTGGGCCCCAGGGATGGCCTGTGTGGGCACTGGCAGGCCTTTCTTATTTCTGCTTCATGAGGAAGAGGAGCTGGCACAGGAGCCCAAGGGCAGCGCTGGCATCAAGTAGCACCCAACCGACACCGCCGCCACAGGGTCCGCTGGCAGTGCACAGCAGCCTGAGCTCCAGCTATCAATAAAAACTCCTGCAACCGAGGCTCGCCTAGTAGGAGTAGCTTAAGTGTGTGCACATGCGGGTAGGTGGTGCGGGGGCGTGCCCCTCATTCCAGGTCGCTGGAGACTTCGGTTGGCGTCCCATAGCCCTTTCAGCCGCAGTGGACCCTGAGCCCTGATCCTGCCCTTCTCAGGAGGGGCCACACTGCTAAGCCTGAGGGATGCAGGCTTCCTGAGCAGGTGTTTATTAAGAACAAACCGGAGGCTTTTTCGTGACGTGCCTGTAACTCCAGCACTGGGGAAGCTGAGGCAGGAGGATCGTTGGGAGTCAAACAAGGGGAGCTTGGGGTCAGACAAGGGTCCGTCCACCCGGATTCGGACACAGCGCTCTGGTGGTGTTCCCCAGACTTGTCCTCTCTCCCTCTGCCTTCGGTTCCCTCTACTTGCAGCTAAGCAACGGCAAAACCCTGCACCTTGAAGCCAGGCCAGGCCTCTGGGCATTTGGTGGAGTCGCTTGTCTGCAGGCAGCACCCTGTCTGTGGCACCACCCCAACTGGGTTGGCACCATTCCAACCCAGTCCCCCTGCCAAAGGCTGAATCCCCGGCAGACCCATCCTGGGCCCCGAGTAGGTGGTGCTGACTGCATTTTTATTGTTGGCAGGACGAGAACTTAGACCTGTCCAGGCGCCTAGGTGAGAACAAGCTTCTGTGTGACTGTCTGCGGGGAGAGAAGGAGCGGATGGAAAGAGAAAATGACGTAAGTGGGGAGAAAGCAGGCTCGCCGGGCTTTAAGGGGGTAAAATGGGAAGTCAAATAAAAGGGCCCTTCATGGGGATGAGCAGAGTATAAGCGGAATCTGGTGTGCTCATCCGCTCGGAAACCTCCCCGCAGTCCACATCCGAGACCTGGCCTGGAGCAGCCGTGTGGAAAGCAGCAGCCTGGGGCAGAAAGGACACTTGTGCTCAAGGCTGCGCAGCTGCTGTGGCCTCGCCTTGGGCCGGGAGCAATAGTGCGGTCTGCCAGGTGCCAGCCCGTGGCGGGCCCCTGGTAGGTGCTGTGCATTCCGTGGTTCACTCCCCGCCCATCCATCCATTCGTCTGCCCCTCTGTTGGTCCGCACTGAGTCCGGCTGCCTGGCTGAAGGTGCAGCATGTGAAGCGGCTGTTCTCTTTTTTGTCTTTTTGAGACAGGGTCTCGCTATGCCCTTCAGGCTGGCCTTGAGCTCACTCTGTAGCCCAGACAGGTCTCGAACTCATAGTGATCCTCCTGCCTCAGCCTCCTAAGTGCTGGGATTACAGGCGTGTGCCACCACACCCAGCTAAAGTGGCTGCTTTTGGAGTCATCTTGAGCCCAGCCTCAGAGAACCAGGTGTCCCTGGTCCCTGCCATTCACCTGTCCCCACAGTATTCTCAACACCGCCCTTCCTGTAGCTCTTAGATTGTGTCTGTAAATGATCTGTCAACTTTTTAATTGTGGTTTTAAACAAAGGAACCCACATAATACAGAATTTATTACTTAAGTTTAAAGTGCACAGTTCAACCAGACATGGTGGCAAAACACCTGTACTGTAATCCCAGCGTATAGGAGGCTGAGGCGGGAAGGTTGTCATTGGGTACGAGGCCAGTCTGGCCACGTAGTGAGCGCAAGGCCAGCCTGAACTGCATAGGGAGACTTTGTCTCCAACAACAAAACAAAAAACTCTCAGTATGGCTCCTGTTACCCTACTCTGTCCAAACAACATTGCACACTCCCTTTAGTTGGGGTGTGTTAGAGATTTAAAATGTTTTAATTTTATTTGGTTTATTGACATAATAGGGTCTCACTATGTCTCCCAAGTGGTGGGATTATAGGTATATACCATTGTACCTGTCTAAATTTCTTTTATGTGTTTTGTTTTGAGATAGGGCCTTGATACGCAGTTCAGGCTGACCTTAAGCTCACTTTGTAGCCCAGGCTGGTCTCAAACTTGGAATGATCCTCCTGCCTCAGCCTCCTGAGTGCTGGGATTACAGGTGTCTGCCACCATATCCAGCTCTCTTTTGTGTTAATGTGAACAAAATTCAGCAAAAATATTTATTTCAGGTATAAAGAACTGAGGTCTTTGGGCTGTTAGGGTGTTGCTTCCCTTTTTGCAGAATTACTGGTTGTCACCTATTGGGTTCTGCCGTGCCACACTGTCACTTGACCCCAGCCAGTTCCGGGCGGCCGTTGTTTGCATTTAACACATCTATAAACCCTCTGCCCGCAGCTCCTGAGGAGGGAGAACAGCAGGTTGCTGAGTTACATGGGTCTGGACTTTGACCCTCAGCCGGATCACGTGTCTGCTCAGGATCAGGATGGCTCCAGAGAGAAGCCGGACCTCATCTACGGAAACCCATATTCTGGTGAGAGGCGCGGCCATGGCAGCTGAGGGCCCTGCCGGTGTCCACCACCCCCCATTTCTCCTTTTTCTTCTCACTCCAAGGTGCTAACCAGCAGCAGGCTCATTGTGAGGACTGCTGGGCAGCAGCCGGGCGTGCCATAGAACAATTGTCAGGCCAGACGGTCGTGTTAGTGGAGCGACCAATCTGAGCCCACAAGGCACAGTCAGCCGCTCACCCGAGGCGAGGTGCAGAGTGCGTGCCCGCCAGGGTCCAGGCGCGAACCGCAGAGGCGCCCTGCCAGGGAGGCGTTGGGGTGACGGGAAGTGGGGATGACGAGGACCCCCGGGCTCTGCAGTCACCAAGTGTCCCTATGGCACAGGGAGCTTTTCCTTGGTGGCCCCAGCCCCGTGGCACCTCGCGTGCTTTCTCATGAGCATGTTAGAGGTTACCTTAGTGCGGGCCGAGCCCAGGGCACCGTGCTGAGGGGCAGATTTGGGCCCGCGCGGCAGCGCTGCTGAAAGCAGCCTGGAGCTGAGGGGGCAGCGCCCGTCAGTGGGCAGAGGCTGCGCGGGGAGGCAAAGTCGCCATCCCCGGGCGCTCGCGGGGCAGCTGCCCAGCCGGCGCAGCCCTGCCGGGGGTCCCCAGGACAGGCCCCAGTGTCCACCCCAGAACCCAGCCTCGCCGGCAGGAGGCCTTAATCCCACACAGCCGGGGCTCTGGGTTCACAAGGCGGGTGGCGCGGAGTGGGAACAGGGTGAAGCCCGCGTGACCCATCTGGGGATGGAGGTGAAGTTGGGATTCCGGTGCTGCAGCCAGCACAGCAGGCCCGATAGCCAGGCGAAGCCCTGGTACGGAGCCGCAGCCACACCAGAGAACAGGGCGGGGAAGGAGGCTGCCCAGCCGCCGCCCACCGCGCCAGCCTCAGCCGGTGACGGCCTTGGGAGACACTCAGGTTTTTGTTTTGTTCTAAAGAGAAAAATAAAATATTAGAACAAGATGATAGAGTAACCACGGTTACTGCGTTGCATACTGTCACCTTTGAATGAGTTCCTCAGTGTGAGGCGTAGGCATTTAACGGTCCAAACAGTGTTAGCACAAACCCCTCTCCAGGGACTGAGAAATGAGTAGTACAGCTGTCTGCCTTGCCATGTGTGTGCATATGTAATTTTGTTTGGTTTGTTTTTCCCTTCTTGTTTCCTTTCCCCATCCCAGTTTCTCTTTCCTGCTGCACAGTTTCTTCCCATTTTCCAGTATCTGCTGTACATTTGGATCTTACTTAGTCTCTCAGCTTCTCGCACTAGGGACACAGCACAGAGTGTGCACACGCGCGCGACGATGCTATAAAAGCTGTGCTCTGTAAGTGGTCACGTTAGCAAATGGAAAAGACAGAAGCAGTGGGTGTAAAAACAGTGTTGGTGAAGCTCCTGAAAAAGAGTTTATTTCTAAGTATTTTTTTTTAATTTTTTTTAATTTTTGTACAGGTTCTCTCTATGTAGCCTAGGCTGGCCTTGAATTTGTGGTGATTCTCTCACCTCAGCATCCTGAGTGCTGAGAGTACAGGCATGTGCCACCATGCGTGGCTTTAAATTCGTAATTTAAATAAAACCACATCAACAAAGAATCAAAGAATGAAAGACACAGGCATTTCTCACTTATTTGGGAGACAATTGCTTATAAAGAAACCAAACAGACTCTCTAGAGACCTGAACTAAATAAGAGTTCAGACCTCATTGTATTACAAACATGCAGTGAAAAAGATCAGTATGCAAAATCAGCTGCATTACTTTTTTTTTTTTTTTTTTTTTTTTAATACAGGGTCTCACTATATAGTTCAGGCCAAAGTGGCCTTGAGCTCACTTTGTAGCCCAGGCTGGTCTCGAACCCACAACGATCCTCCTGCCTCAGCCTCTTGAGTGCTGGGGTTATGGGCGTGCATCACCACGCTTGACTTCACTTGCATTACTATATACCAGCAGCAAACAGTCAAAATGGAATTTTTAAAGATGATTCAAAATAACAGAAAATTCATCTACTTAAAATACAGTATAGTAATTTGCTGGGTGTGGTAGTGTATGTCTATAATTCTAGCACTCGGGAGGCTGAGCCAAGAGGACCCCAGCAAGTTCGCAACAAAGCTAGCCTGAACTACGCACCAAGACCCTGTCTCAAAACAAAGAAAAATAAAACAAAATGCTAGAAGTCTACCACATGCATCAGGAATGATGCTGTGTCACTAAACGAAGTCTTTTTGTTCTCCTCAGGTGTCCAAGAAAGTTCCGCCTCTGGCCTGGTGAGTGTCTCCCCATGAGCCTGCCTGTTGGGTCCCTGAGACTCCTTGCTCAGCGTGGGCCTCGGGGAAAGGGTTCGCTCACCCGCTGATGCCTGGGCTGGCTGGACAGGGTGCACAGGACCCACCTGTGAGCGCCGACTGGTGGTGGGGTGAGGTAGAGGCCCACGAGGGTCAGCGGCCCATAGGTGAGGTGCTCTAAGGTCCTGGGGCCTCAGCAAGCTGGGGAGCCTCTGCCAGCATCTCCAAGTGCCGCTCTTCCTTCGCCAGTGCTTGTTTGTACTGGGGATGGAACCTGCGCCTTTGCACTGAGCTACATCCTCGGCTCTTGTCTCGAGACAGTCTCACTGAATCATTACCTTGCGCAGGCTGAGCCAGACTTTCAGTCCTCCTGCCTCAGCCTCCTGGAGTGCCCAGGTTTCAGGTGGATGCCGCCACAACCAGCTCCTTTTTTAAAATTTATTTTGAGAGAAAGTCTTGTCAAATTGCCTGGCCTGACCTTAAATTTGATGCCCTCCTGCCTCGGCCTTTCCACCCATAGCTCATGCTTGCTCTGCCTCTTCCTGTCAGCTCTCCACTGAGAAAAGCCTCACGTGCCCGATCTGTGACAGAGTCTTCCCAGCCACCGAGAAGCAGATCTTCGAAGACCACATGTACTGCCACTCCCTGTAGCGTCCCGCCATCCTGTGCTATCCTCTGCAGCCACAGCGTGAGTCAAGCCTGCATCTGTCCACAAAAGTCCCATGGCAATAGTGCCTGTTTTTCCTCAGGACTCGGGGACAGGCACTGAGTGGACACCTCTCTGGGGTATCCACTCCCAGCCACAGTCGGACCTGAGTGTGAGTGCAGGGGCCTGGGCCTGGCCCTGGCAGGAGGCACCAGCATCCGAGGTTTCCTCCTCCTCAACCACCCCCCCAGCTGAGTTCAGGAGGCACCACTGCGGCCGGGATGCCCAGCGTGAATACCAAAGGTTTCTCCTCAGTCTCACGTCTTCTCCCCAGCCCTGGCAGGAATGCCTCCCCACGGAGCCCTGTGTCCTTCGGCTCTGCTCAGTGAGCTGTGCCGTGCCTGCCATGGCTGGATCTTGGAGCTCGGAGTTGAGGTGCTTTGATGGGTGTGCAGCTTGTGGAGTGGGTCAGCTGGGGTGGCATGCAGAGGGATGGAGCAGATTGTTCATCTCACACAAAAATAAATAATCTTGCAGAGGCTGAGTAACAAGCCTTCAGTGGGTGGTTATTTGGTTGGGTGGGTGAGTTGGTTTCATGAGACAGAGTCTCACTATGTAGTCTAGGCTGGCCTAGAACTCACAGCGCCCCTTCTGTGTCGGCCTCCAGAGTGCTGGGATTACAGGTGTATGCCACCACACCCAGCTTTATAGTCTTCACATTTTTAGGTTTATGGATAAAGCAGGATTATGGAATGGGAGCCCTCACAGAGATTTCTCTTCACCCATTTTAACAGTTACACAGCCGGGTGTGGTGGTGCACACCTGTAATCCCAGCACTTGGGAGGCTGAGGCAGGAGGATCCTTGGGAGTTCCAGGCCAGCCTGGGCTACAAAGTGAGCTCAAGACTAGCCTGAACTGCACATCAAGACCCTATCTCAAAAAGATAAAAAAACAAAAAAATGTTACACAAAGGTGTCCCGCACTTATGCTGGGATTAGGGTGAGATACTTCAGCTGGGGAGACGGGTGCTGCCTCTCTGCCTTCCAAGTAGGTGGTGGAGTCCAGTGGCCTCCATCAGATTTGTCTGCTAAACCCAGGAAGCAGTTCCACTCTGTCCCCTTCAGGCTAGGCAAACGGTGCCCCCACTCAGTTGCCTGGTGATCCACCACCCCCGAGCTGTGCTGCCCAATCACCAGCTGCAGGGCTTGGTGAAAACCAGTCAGTGCCGGTGACCCTTTCTGCTGTGTGTAAACCAGAGCGCCTTTCACACGGTCACTTCCCCAGCTGCTGCTCCACACGGGAGGGGCGGTTCTGCCCCCGCAGCGCCCAGTGAGCAAGCTGGCCGCTCTTGTTACGCGGTCCACGGCCCCGCGGGCTCCCAGCCCCAGCGCACCCAGGCAGGACAGCGGCAAGACGCCTGCAGAAGCAGCAGAAAGGCAGGACTTACAGCAAAGTGCCCAGGACTTACAGCTGAGTTGGATTTTTAAAATTGTTGGGCTTGGCTCACCGTAACAGGTTTCCTCCCTGACTCATTTGCCCTCAGTCTGTTTCTACTTTGTGGTTTGTTTATGTGGCCTTTTGGCGGAGGTCAGCGTCTTGCCATGTAGTTCAGGCTGGCCTTGAGCTTTTTCTTTTTTGGCCTTGAACTCCTGATCCTCCTGCCTCAGCCTCCCCAGCGTTGGGATTAGAGGCGTGGGCTACCACACCTGGCTCCCCTCAGTCTGTTCAGTGTTTTCTGCATTGCCTTGGCATATGTACTTGATGAGCCGGGGAAAGTGACCTGGCACACACACGTGAGTGTGGATGAAAGCCAGATGAAAATCGGAAGAGTTGGGCCAGGCATGCTGCTAGCACGCCCGTGATCCCGGCCTGCTGCAAGGCAGCCGGCTGGATGTCCACAGAGCAGCACGCCAGTTGAGTGCCTTGCTGTTGTGGCAATGAGTCGCCCTGAGCTACACAGGGCCTGGCGCCTAGCAACAAGTGCGGACAAGCTGATTGGCCAGGCTAAGAGATGCAGCCCTTACCCAGGAAAAGGCAAAGGACTCTGCCTACGGATGCTGCCCAAAGAGGTGCCTGCCCAGCCGCCCTGGGTCACACCAGCCCTGCGTCCTTAGCCGGAAGCATAAATATTCAGGTATCTTTGCATCCGTGTGGAATTCTATGCCTTAGGATGCATTTGATGGTAGGTGTGGTAGGGCAGGTCTGTTAACCCCAGCACTTGAGAGGCAGAGGCAGGAGGACTGTGAGTTTGAGGCCAGCCTGAACTACATAGTGAAACCCTGTCTCAGAAAACAAAAACCAAACAAAATACACAATGCACACACACAAAAAGCTGAACCGGGTAGAGGCCGGGAGTATAGCCCAGCATTTGGCCAGCGCCATGCATTTCTTCTGTTGGGGAGATCCAGCCGGAGGACATGGATGTACCCTATGAAGTTGGGGGAAGGTCTGCCGAGAAACTTCAGTCCGGGACCGGCGTGCTCCGTCTGAAGTCATTACTTTATCCCTGCAGAGAGGAGAGAGTGATACTGGGCTGGTCGTGTTCACTCAGTATTCACGCCCCGCCAGTGCAGCAAGAGTCGGGCCAGGGGTAGGGAGCTCCTCCCCCAGTGAGCAAGGGGGCGGTGAAGAAGAGACTCTGCCCTGGGGGCCTCAGGCTGCTGAGGGAGACAGGCAGGCTGTGGTGTCTCAGCCTAAGGGGGACGGAGGAATTGAAACAATTTCAGGACACGAGGCGCGATCTTCAAACTAAGGCCATAAGGGCTGGGGAACTTAGCCGGGGGATTCAAAACCCCCGTTAAGCCGGGCATGGTGGTGCACGCCTGTAATCCCAGCACTCGGGAGACTGAGGTTGGCAGCCTGACCTACAAAGTGAGCTCAAGGCCAACCTAAACTGCATAGCAAGACCCTGTCTCCAAAAAAAAAAAAAAAAAAAAAAAAAGACCTAGCCTTTTCTTCCCTCAAAAAAACTACGTCCACACCTCTGGGTGCCGCCTTCATCTCCAGCACTAGCACTGTCCTCCAATTCTGATCTGGTCCATGAGGAGACTGAGTCCTGGTGGGTAAGGACTCAGAAGCTGTGTGAGGAGCCCTGGCCCTGACCACCGCTCCCTCCTGGGGAGCTGCTGTACTGCCCTGGGCTCCCCTGAGCACTCAGAGGCACCGCTAACTGGGCCGCGGTGGGCTGCAGGCTCGCACACCTCGGAGGGTCGCTGGCTCCCACCTCTGCACCCAGGGTGCTGTCCCCTGCCCTGAGCAGGCGCTGCGTGAGCTCCCGGCTCTGCCTGCCTCAGTGCCTCCTGATAGTCATCCTCTTCTTCCAACTGCAAACACCTTTCCCCTCCCTCCCTCCCTCCCTCCCTTCCTTCCTTCCCTTCCTTCCCTTCCTTCCTTCCTTCCTTCCTTCTTTCCTTCCTTCCTTCCTTCCTTCCTTCCTTCCTTCCTTCCTTCCTTCCCTTCCTTCCCTTCCTTCCCTTCCTTCCCTTCCTTCCCTTCCTTTCCTTCTTGCAGGGTCTCCCTGTTATATCCCAGGCTGGCCTTAAGCTCTCAGCCACCCTCCTGCCTCAGCCTCCTAAGTGCTGGGATGACAAACAT